>CAXIWP010000030.1:0-12422 GCA_964036235.1 Heterorhabditis bacteriophora | reverse complement strand
GCACGATTTTGTGATCGTCAACTGATGATGAGTGAATGTGTGCGGTTTCAGTTTTTAGTGACTAGCGCCGAGTGGTGAACGAAAACGTAGCCAGCTATATGGCTGCGTGGGGGTATAGCTCAGTGGTAGAGCGCTCCCTTAGCATGGGAGAGGGCTGGGGTTCAATTCCCCATACCTCCAGATACTTTTCTCTCACTAGCGTCTAGAACTTGCACGATTTTGTGATCGTCAACTGATGATGAGTGAATGTGTGCGGTTTCAGTTTTTAGTGACTAGCGCCGAGTGGTGAACGAAAACGTAGCCAGCTATATGGCTGCGTGGGGGTATAGCTCAGTGGTAGAGCGCTCCCTTAGCATGGGAGAGGGCTGGGGTTCAATTCCCCATACCTCCAGATACTTTTCTCTCACTAGCGTCTAGAACGCACGATTTTGTGATCGTCAACTGATGATGAGTGAATGTGTGCGGTTTCAGTTTTTAGTGACTAGCGCCGAGTGGTGAACGAAAACGTAGCCAGCTATATGGCTGCGTGGGGGTATAGCTCAGTGGTAGAGCGCTCCCTTAGCATGGGAGAGGGCTGGGGTTCAATTCCCCATACCTCCAGATACTTTTCTCTCACTAGCGTCTAGAACGCACGATTTTGTGATCGTCAACTGATGATGAGTGAATGTGTGCGGTTTCAGTTTTTAGTGACTAGCGCCGAGTGGTGAACGAAAACGTAGCCAGCTATATGGCTGCGTGGGGGTATAGCTCAGTGGTAGAGCGCTCCCTTAGCATGGGAGAGGGCTGGGGTTCAATTCCCCATACCTCCAGATACTTTTCTCTCACTAGCGTCTAGAACGCACGATTTTGTGATCGTCAACTGATGATGAGTGAATGTGTGCGGTTTCAGTTTTTAGTGACTAGCGCCGAGTGGTGAACGAAAACGTAGCCAGCTATATGGCTGCGTGGGGGTATAGCTCAGTGGTAGAGCGCTCCCTTAGCATGGGAGAGGGCTGGGGTTCAATTCCCCATACCTCCAGATACTTTTCTCTCACTAGCGTCTAGAACGCACGATTTTGTGATCGTCAACTGATGATGAGTGAATGTGTGCGGTTTCAGTTTTTAGTGACTAGCGCCGAGTGGTGAACGAAAACGTAGCCAGCTATATGGCTGCGTGGGGGTATAGCTCAGTGGTAGAGCGCTCCCTTAGCATGGGAGAGGGCTGGGGTTCAATTCCCCATACCTCCAGATACTTTTCTCTCACTAGCGTCTAGAACGCACGATTTTGTGATCGTCAACTGATGATGAGTGAATGTGTGCGGTTTCAGTTTTTAGTGACTAGCGCCGAGTGGTGAACGAAAACGTAGCCAGCTATATGGCTGCGTGGGGGTATAGCTCAGTGGTAGAGCGCTCCCTTAGCATGGGAGAGGGCTGGGGTTCAATTCCCCATACCTCCAGATACTTTTCTCTCACTAGCGTCTAGAACGCACGATTTTGTGATCGTCAACTGATGATGAGTGAATGTGTGCGGTTTCAGTTTTTAGTGACTAGCGCCGAGTGGTGAACGAAAACGTAGCCAGCTATATGGCTGCGTGGGGGTATAGCTCAGTGGTAGAGCGCTCCCTTAGCATGGGAGAGGGCTGGGGTTCAATTCCCCATACCTCCAGATACTTTTCTCTCACTAGCGTCTAGAACGCACGATTTTGTGATCGTCAACTGATGATGAGTGAATGTGTGCGGTTTCAGTTTTTAGTGACTAGCGCCGAGTGGTGAACGAAAACGTAGCCAGCTATATGGCTGCGTGGGGGTATAGCTCAGTGGTAGAGCGCTCCCTTAGCATGGGAGAGGGCTGGGGTTCAATTCCCCATACCTCCAGATACTTTTCTCTCACTAGCGTCTAGAACGCACGATTTTGTGATCGTCAACTGATGATGAGTGAATGTGTGCGGTTTCAGTTTTTAGTGACTAGCGCCGAGTGGTGAACGAAAACGTAGCCAGCTATATGGCTGCGTGGGGGTATAGCTCAGTGGTAGAGCGCTCCCTTAGCATGGGAGAGGGCTGGGGTTCAATTCCCCATACCTCCAGATACTTTTCTCTCACTAGCGTCTAGAACGCACGATTTTGTGATCGTCAACTGATGATGAGTGAATGTGTGCGGTTTCAGTTTTTAGTGACTAGCGCCGAGTGGTGAACGAAAACGTAGCCAGCTATATGGCTGCGTGGGGGTATAGCTCAGTGGTAGAGCGCTCCCTTAGCATGGGAGAGGGCTGGGGTTCAATTCCCCATACCTCCAGATACTTTTCTCTCACTAGCGTCTAGAACGCACGATTTTGTGATCGTCAACTGATGATGAGTGAATGTGTGCGGTTTCAGTTTTTAGTGACTAGCGCCGAGTGGTGAACGAAAACGTAGCCAGCTATATGGCTGCGTGGGGGTATAGCTCAGTGGTAGAGCGCTCCCTTAGCATGGGAGAGGGCTGGGGTTCAATTCCCCATACCTCCAGATACTTTTCTCTCACTAGCGTCTAGAACGCACGATTTTGTGATCGTCAACTGATGATGAGTGAATGTGTGCGGTTTCAGTTTTTAGTGACTAGCGCCGAGTGGTGAACGAAAACGTAGCCAGCTATATGGCTGCGTGGGGGTATAGCTCAGTGGTAGAGCGCTCCCTTAGCATGGGAGAGGGCTGGGGTTCAATTCCCCATACCTCCAGATACTTTTCTCTCACTAGCGTCTAGAACGCACGATTTTGTGATCGTCAACTGATGATGAGTGAATGTGTGCGGTTTCAGTTTTTAGTGACTAGCGCCGAGTGGTGAACGAAAACGTAGCCAGCTATATGGCTGCGTGGGGGTATAGCTCAGTGGTAGAGCGCTCCCTTAGCATGGGAGAGGGCTGGGGTTCAATTCCCCATACCTCCAGATACTTTTCTCTCACTAGCGTCTAGAACGCACGATTTTGTGATCGTCAACTGATGATGAGTGAATGTGTGCGGTTTCAGTTTTTAGTGACTAGCGCCGAGTGGTGAACGAAAACGTAGCCAGCTATATGGCTGCGTGGGGGTATAGCTCAGTGGTAGAGCGCTCCCTTAGCATGGGAGAGGGCTGGGGTTCAATTCCCCATACCTCCAGATACTTTTCTCTCACTAGCGTCTAGAACGCACGATTTTGTGATCGTCAACTGATGATGAGTGAATGTGTGCGGTTTCAGTTTTTAGTGACTAGCGCCGAGTGGTGAACGAAAACGTAGCCAGCTATATGGCTGCGTGGGGGTATAGCTCAGTGGTAGAGCGCTCCCTTAGCATGGGAGAGGGCTGGGGTTCAATTCCCCATACCTCCAGATACTTTTCTCTCACTAGCGTCTAGAACGCACGATTTTGTGATCGTCAACTGATGATGAGTGAATGTGTGCGGTTTCAGTTTTTAGTGACTAGCGCCGAGTGGTGAACGAAAACGTAGCCAGCTATATGGCTGCGTGGGGGTATAGCTCAGTGGTAGAGCGCTCCCTTAGCATGGGAGAGGGCTGGGGTTCAATTCCCCATACCTCCAGATACTTTTCTCTCACTAGCGTCTAGAACGCACGATTTTGTGATCGTCAACTGATGATGAGTGAATGTGTGCGGTTTCAGTTTTTAGTGACTAGCGCCGAGTGGTGAACGAAAACGTAGCCAGCTATATGGCTGCGTGGGGGTATAGCTCAGTGGTAGAGCGCTCCCTTAGCATGGGAGAGGGCTGGGGTTCAATTCCCCATACCTCCAGATACTTTTCTCTCACTAGCGTCTAGAACGCACGATTTTGTGATCGTCAACTGATGATGAGTGAATGTGTGCGGTTTCAGTTTTTAGTGACTAGCGCCGAGTGGTGAACGAAAACGTAGCCAGCTATATGGCTGCGTGGGGGTATAGCTCAGTGGTAGAGCGCTCCCTTAGCATGGGAGAGGGCTGGGGTTCAATTCCCCATACCTCCAGATACTTTTCTCTCACTAGCGTCTAGAACGCACGATTTTGTGATCGTCAACTGATGATGAGTGAATGTGTGCGGTTTCAGTTTTTAGTGACTAGCGCCGAGTGGTGAACGAAAACGTAGCCAGCTATATGGCTGCGTGGGGGTATAGCTCAGTGGTAGAGCGCTCCCTTAGCATGGGAGAGGGCTGGGGTTCAATTCCCCATACCTCCAGATACTTTTCTCTCACTAGCGTCTAGAACGCACGATTTTGTGATCGTCAACTGATGATGAGTGAATGTGTGCGGTTTCAGTTTTTAGTGACTAGCGCCGAGTGGTGAACGAAAACGTAGCCAGCTATATGGCTGCGTGGGGGTATAGCTCAGTGGTAGAGCGCTCCCTTAGCATGGGAGAGGGCTGGGGTTCAATTCCCCATACCTCCAGATACTTTTCTCTCACTAGCGTCTAGAACGCACGATTTTGTGATCGTCAACTGATGATGAGTGAATGTGTGCGGTTTCAGTTTTTAGTGACTAGCGCCGAGTGGTGAACGAAAACGTAGCCAGCTATATGGCTGCGTGGGGGTATAGCTCAGTGGTAGAGCGCTCCCTTAGCATGGGAGAGGGCTGGGGTTCAATTCCCCATACCTCCAGATACTTTTCTCTCACTAGCGTCTAGAAC
The DNA here is from genome assembly GCA_964036235.1 of Heterorhabditis bacteriophora. Taxonomy (NCBI): domain Eukaryota; kingdom Metazoa; phylum Nematoda; class Chromadorea; order Rhabditida; family Heterorhabditidae; genus Heterorhabditis; species Heterorhabditis bacteriophora. The sequence continues at coordinate 7,822 of CAXIWP010000030.1, read as the reverse complement.
GCACGATTTTGTGATCGTCAACTGATGATGAGTGAATGTGTGCGGTTTCAGTTTTTAGTGACTAGCGCCGAGTGGTGAACGAAAACGTAGCCAGCTATATGGCTGCGTGGGGGTATAGCTCAGTGGTAGAGCGCTCCCTTAGCATGGGAGAGGGCTGGGGTTCAATTCCCCATACCTCCAGATACTTTTCTCTCACTAGCGTCTAGAACGCACGATTTTGTGATCGTCAACTGATGATGAGTGAATGTGTGCGGTTTCAGTTTTTAGTGACTAGCGCCGAGTGGTGAACGAAAACGTAGCCAGCTATATGGCTGCGTGGGGGTATAGCTCAGTGGTAGAGCGCTCCCTTAGCATGGGAGAGGGCTGGGGTTCAATTCCCCATACCTCCAGATACTTTTCTCTCACTAGCGTCTAGAACGCACGATTTTGTGATCGTCAACTGATGATGAGTGAATGTGTGCGGTTTCAGTTTTTAGTGACTAGCGCCGAGTGGTGAACGAAAACGTAGCCAGCTATATGGCTGCGTGGGGGTATAGCTCAGTGGTAGAGCGCTCCCTTAGCATGGGAGAGGGCTGGGGTTCAATTCCCCATACCTCCAGATACTTTTCTCTCACTAGCGTCTAGAACGCACGATTTTGTGATCGTCAACTGATGATGAGTGAATGTGTGCGGTTTCAGTTTTTAGTGACTAGCGCCGAGTGGTGAACGAAAACGTAGCCAGCTATATGGCTGCGTGGGGGTATAGCTCAGTGGTAGAGCGCTCCCTTAGCATGGGAGAGGGCTGGGGTTCAATTCCCCATACCTCCAGATACTTTTCTCTCACTAGCGTCTAGAACGCACGATTTTGTGATCGTCAACTGATGATGAGTGAATGTGTGCGGTTTCAGTTTTTAGTGACTAGCGCCGAGTGGTGAACGAAAACGTAGCCAGCTATATGGCTGCGTGGGGGTATAGCTCAGTGGTAGAGCGCTCCCTTAGCATGGGAGAGGGCTGGGGTTCAATTCCCCATACCTCCAGATACTTTTCTCTCACTAGCGTCTAGAACGCACGATTTTGTGATCGTCAACTGATGATGAGTGAATGTGTGCGGTTTCAGTTTTTAGTGACTAGCGCCGAGTGGTGAACGAAAACGTAGCCAGCTATATGGCTGCGTGGGGGTATAGCTCAGTGGTAGAGCGCTCCCTTAGCATGGGAGAGGGCTGGGGTTCAATTCCCCATACCTCCAGATACTTTTCTCTCACTAGCGTCTAGAACGCACGATTTTGTGATCGTCAACTGATGATGAGTGAATGTGTGCGGTTTCAGTTTTTAGTGACTAGCGCCGAGTGGTGAACGAAAACGTAGCCAGCTATATGGCTGCGTGGGGGTATAGCTCAGTGGTAGAGCGCTCCCTTAGCATGGGAGAGGGCTGGGGTTCAATTCCCCATACCTCCAGATACTTTTCTCTCACTAGCGTCTAGAACGCACGATTTTGTGATCGTCAACTGATGATGAGTGAATGTGTGCGGTTTCAGTTTTTAGTGACTAGCGCCGAGTGGTGAACGAAAACGTAGCCAGCTATATGGCTGCGTGGGGGTATAGCTCAGTGGTAGAGCGCTCCCTTAGCATGGGAGAGGGCTGGGGTTCAATTCCCCATACCTCCAGATACTTTTCTCTCACTAGCGTCTAGAACGCACGATTTTGTGATCGTCAACTGATGATGAGTGAATGTGTGCGGTTTCAGTTTTTAGTGACTAGCGCCGAGTGGTGAACGAAAACGTAGCCAGCTATATGGCTGCGTGGGGGTATAGCTCAGTGGTAGAGCGCTCCCTTAGCATGGGAGAGGGCTGGGGTTCAATTCCCCATACCTCCAGATACTTTTCTCTCACTAGCGTCTAGAACGCACGATTTTGTGATCGTCAACTGATGATGAGTGAATGTGTGCGGTTTCAGTTTTTAGTGACTAGCGCCGAGTGGTGAACGAAAACGTAGCCAGCTATATGGCTGCGTGGGGGTATAGCTCAGTGGTAGAGCGCTCCCTTAGCATGGGAGAGGGCTGGGGTTCAATTCCCCATACCTCCAGATACTTTTCTCTCACTAGCGTCTAGAACGCACGATTTTGTGATCGTCAACTGATGATGAGTGAATGTGTGCGGTTTCAGTTTTTAGTGACTAGCGCCGAGTGGTGAACGAAAACGTAGCCAGCTATATGGCTGCGTGGGGGTATAGCTCAGTGGTAGAGCGCTCCCTTAGCATGGGAGAGGGCTGGGGTTCAATTCCCCATACCTCCAGATACTTTTCTCTCACTAGCGTCTAGAACGCACGATTTTGTGATCGTCAACTGATGATGAGTGAATGTGTGCGGTTTCAGTTTTTAGTGACTAGCGCCGAGTGGTGAACGAAAACGTAGCCAGCTATATGGCTGCGTGGGGGTATAGCTCAGTGGTAGAGCGCTCCCTTAGCATGGGAGAGGGCTGGGGTTCAATTCCCCATACCTCCAGATACTTTTCTCTCACTAGCGTCTAGAACGCACGATTTTGTGATCGTCAACTGATGATGAGTGAATGTGTGCGGTTTCAGTTTTTAGTGACTAGCGCCGAGTGGTGAACGAAAACGTAGCCAGCTATATGGCTGCGTGGGGGTATAGCTCAGTGGTAGAGCGCTCCCTTAGCATGGGAGAGGGCTGGGGTTCAATTCCCCATACCTCCAGATACTTTTCTCTCACTAGCGTCTAGAACGCACGATTTTGTGATCGTCAACTGATGATGAGTGAATGTGTGCGGTTTCAGTTTTTAGTGACTAGCGCCGAGTGGTGAACGAAAACGTAGCCAGCTATATGGCTGCGTGGGGGTATAGCTCAGTGGTAGAGCGCTCCCTTAGCATGGGAGAGGGCTGGGGTTCAATTCCCCATACCTCCAGATACTTTTCTCTCACTAGCGTCTAGAACGCACGATTTTGTGATCGTCAACTGATGATGAGTGAATGTGTGCGGTTTCAGTTTTTAGTGACTAGCGCCGAGTGGTGAACGAAAACGTAGCCAGCTATATGGCTGCGTGGGGGTATAGCTCAGTGGTAGAGCGCTCCCTTAGCATGGGAGAGGGCTGGGGTTCAATTCCCCATACCTCCAGATACTTTTCTCTCACTAGCGTCTAGAACGCACGATTTTGTGATCGTCAACTGATGATGAGTGAATGTGTGCGGTTTCAGTTTTTAGTGACTAGCGCCGAGTGGTGAACGAAAACGTAGCCAGCTATATGGCTGCGTGGGGGTATAGCTCAGTGGTAGAGCGCTCCCTTAGCATGGGAGAGGGCTGGGGTTCAATTCCCCATACCTCCAGATACTTTTCTCTCACTAGCGTCTAGAACGCACGATTTTGTGATCGTCAACTGATGATGAGTGAATGTGTGCGGTTTCAGTTTTTAGTGACTAGCGCCGAGTGGTGAACGAAAACGTAGCCAGCTATATGGCTGCGTGGGGGTATAGCTCAGTGGTAGAGCGCTCCCTTAGCATGGGAGAGGGCTGGGGTTCAATTCCCCATACCTCCAGATACTTTTCTCTCACTAGCGTCTAGAACGCACGATTTTGTGATCGTCAACTGATGATGAGTGAATGTGTGCGGTTTCAGTTTTTAGTGACTAGCGCCGAGTGGTGAACGAAAACGTAGCCAGCTATATGGCTGCGTGGGGGTATAGCTCAGTGGTAGAGCGCTCCCTTAGCATGGGAGAGGGCTGGGGTTCAATTCCCCATACCTCCAGATACTTTTCTCTCACTAGCGTCTAGAACGCACGATTTTGTGATCGTCAACTGATGATGAGTGAATGTGTGCGGTTTCAGTTTTTAGTGACTAGCGCCGAGTGGTGAACGAAAACGTAGCCAGCTATATGGCTGCGTGGGGGTATAGCTCAGTGGTAGAGCGCTCCCTTAGCATGGGAGAGGGCTGGGGTTCAATTCCCCATACCTCCAGATACTTTTCTCTCACTAGCGTCTAGAACGCACGATTTTGTGATCGTCAACTGATGATGAGTGAATGTGTGCGGTTTCAGTTTTTAGTGACATAGCGCCGAGTGGTGAACGAAAACGTAGCCAGCTATATGGCTGCGTGGGGGTATAGCTCAGTGGTAGAGCGCTCCCTTAGCATGGGAGAGGGCTGGGGTTCAATTCCCCATACCTCCAGATACTTTTCTCTCACTAGCGTCTAGAACGCACGATTTTGTGATCGTCAACTGATGATGAGTGAATGTGTGCGGTTTCAGTTTTTAGTGACGCGCCGAGTGGTGAACGAAAACGTAGCCAGCTATATGGCTGCGTGGGGGGTATAGCTCAGTGGTAGAGCGCTCCCTTAGCATGGGAGAGGGCTGGGGTTCAATTCCCCATACCTCCAGATACTTTCTCTCACTAGCGTCTAGAACGCACGATTTTTGTGATCGTCAACTGATGATGAGTGAATGTGTGCGGTTCAGTTTTTAGTGACGACTAGCGCCGAGTGGTGAACGAAAACGTAGCCAGCTATATGGCTGCGTGGGGGTATAGCTCAGTGGTAGAGCGCTCCCTTAGCATGGGAGAGGGCTGGGGTTCAATTCCCCATACCTCCAGATACTTTTCTCTCACTAGCGTCTAGAACGCACGATTTTGTGATCGTCAACTGATGATGAGTGAATGTGTGCGGTTTCAGTTTTTAGTGACTAGCGCCGAGTGGTGAACGAAAACGTAGCCAGCTATATGGCTGCGTGGGGGTATAGCTCAGTGGTAGAGCGCTCCCTTAGCATGGGAGAGGGCTGGGGTTCAATTCCCCATACCTCCAGATACTTTTCTCTCACTAGCGTCTAGAACGCACGATTTTGTGATCGTCAACTGATGATGAGTGAATGTGTGCGGTTTCAGTTTTTAGTGACTAGCGCCGAGTGGTGAACGAAAACGTAGCCAGCTATATGGCTGCGTGGGGGTATAGCTCAGTGGTAGAGCGCTCCCTTAGCATGGGAGAGGGCTGGGGTTCAATTCCCCATACCTCCAGATACTTTTCTCTCACTAGCGTCTAGAACGCACGATTTTGTGATCGTCAACTGATGATGAGTGAATGTGTGCGGTTTCAGTTTTTAGTGACTAGCGCCGAGTGGTGAACGAAAACGTAGCCAGCTATATGGCTGCGTGGGGGTATAGCTCAGTGGTAGAGCGCTCCCTTAGCATGGGAGAGGGCTGGGGTTCAATTCCCCATACCTCCAGATACTTTTCTCTCACTAGCGTCTAGAACGCACGATTTTGTGATCGTCAACTGATGATGAGTGAATGTGTGCGGTTTCAGTTTTTAGTGACTAGCGCCGAGTGGTGAACGAAAACGTAGCCAGCTATATGGCTGCGTGGGGGTATAGCTCAGTGGTAGAGCGCTCCCTTAGCATGGGAGAGGGCTGGGGTTCAATTCCCCATACCTCCAGATACTTTTCTCTCACTAGCGTCTAGAACGCACGATTTTGTGATCGTCAACTGATGATGAGTGAATGTGTGCGGTTTCAGTTTTTAGTGACTAGCGCCGAGTGGTGAACGAAAACGTAGCCAGCTATATGGCTGCGTGGGGGTATAGCTCAGTGGTAGAGCGCTCCCTTAGCATGGGAGAGGGCTGGGGTTCAATTCCCCATACCTCCAGATACTTTTCTCTCACTAGCGTCTAGAACGCACGATTTTGTGATCGTCAACTGATGATGAGTGAATGTGTGCGGTTTCAGTTTTTAGTGACTAGCGCCGAGTGGTGAACGAAAACGTAGCCAGCTATATGGCTGCGTGGGGGTATAGCTCAGTGGTAGAGCGCTCCCTTAGCATGGGAGAGGGCTGGGGTTCAATTCCCCATACCTCCAGATACTTTTCTCTCACTAGCGTCTAGAACGCACGATTTTGTGATCGTCAACTGATGATGAGTGAATGTGTGCGGTTTCAGTTTTTAGTGACTAGCGCCGAGTGGTGAACGAAAACGTAGCCAGCTATATGGCTGCGTGGGGGTATAGCTCAGTGGTAGAGCGCTCCCTTAGCATGGGAGAGGGCTGGGGTTCAATTCCCCATACCTCCAGATACTTTTCTCTCACTAGCGTCTAGAACGCACGATTTTGTGATCGTCAACTGATGATGAGTGAATGTGTGCGGTTTCAGTTTTTAGTGACTAGCGCCGAGTGGTGAACGAAAACGTAGCCAGCTATATGGCTGCGTGGGGGTATAGCTCAGTGGTAGAGCGCTCCCTTAGCATGGGAGAGGGCTGGGGTTCAATTCCCCATACCTCCAGATACTTTTCTCTCACTAGCGTCTAGAACGCACGATTTTGTGATCGTCAACTGATGATGAGTGAATGTGTGCGGTTTCAGTTTTTAGTGACTAGCGCCGAGTGGTGAACGAAAACGTAGCCAGCTATATGGCTGCGTGGGGGTATAGCTCAGTGGTAGAGCGCTCCCTTAGCATGGGAGAGGGCTGGGGTTCAATTCCCCATACCTCCAGATACTTTTCTCTCACTAGCGTCTAGAACGCACGATTTTGTGATCGTCAACTGATGATGAGTGAATGTGTGCGGTTTCAGTTTTTAGTGACTAGCGCCGAGTGGTGAACGAAAACGTAGCCAGCTATATGGCTGCGTGGGGGTATAGCTCAGTGGTAGAGCGCTCCCTTAGCATGGGAGAGGGCTGGGGTTCAATTCCCCATACCTCCAGATACTTTTCTCTCACTAGCGTCTAGAACGCACGATTTTGTGATCGTCAACTGATGATGAGTGAATGTGTGCGGTTTCAGTTTTTAGTGACTAGCGCCGAGTGGTGAACGAAAACGTAGCCAGCTATATGGCTGCGTGGGGGTATAGCTCAGTGGTAGAGCGCTCCCTTAGCATGGGAGAGGGCTGGGGTTCAATTCCCCATACCTCCAGATACTTTTCTCTCACTAGCGTCTAGAACGCACGATTTTGTGATCGTCAACTGATGATGAGTGAATGTGTGCGGTTTCAGTTTTTAGTGACTAGCGCCGAGTGGTGAACGAAAACGTAGCCAGCTATATGGCTGCGTGGGGGTATAGCTCAGTGGTAGAGCGCTCCCTTAGCATGGGAGAGGGCTGGGGTTCAATTCCCCATACCTCCAGATACTTTTCTCTCACTAGCGTCTAGAACGCACGATTTTGTGATCGTCAACTGATGATGAGTGAATGTGTGCGGTTTCAGTTTTTAGTGACTAGCGCCGAGTGGTGAACGAAAACGTAGCCAGCTATATGGCTGCGTGGGGGTATAGCTCAGTGGTAGAGCGCTCCCTTAGCATGGGAGAGGGCTGGGGTTCAATTCCCCATACCTCCAGATACTTTTCTCTCACTAGCGTCTAGAACGCACGATTTTGTGATCGTCAACTGATGATGAGTGAATGTGTGCGGTTTCAGTTTTTAGTGACTAGCGCCGAGTGGTGAACGAAAACGTAGCCAGCTATATGGCTGCGTGGGGGTATAGCTCAGTGGTAGAGCGCTCCCTTAGCATGGGAGAGGGCTGGGGTTCAATTCCCCATACCTCCAGATACTTTTCTCTCACTAGCGTCTAGAACGCACGATTTTGTGATCGTCAACTGATGATGAGTGAATGTGTGCGGTTTCAGTTTTTAGTGACTAGCGCCGAGTGGTGAACGAAAACGTAGCCAGCTATATGGCTGCGTGGGGGTATAGCTCAGTGGTAGAGCGCTCCCTTAGCATGGGAGAGGGCTGGGGTTCAATTCCCCATACCTCCAGATACTTTTCTCTCACTAGCGTCTAGAACGCACGATTTTGTGATCGTCAACTGATGATGAGTGAATGTGTGCGGTTTCAGTTTTTAGTGACTAGCGCCGAGTGGTGAACGAAAACG
>CAXIWP010000029.1:0-12452 GCA_964036235.1 Heterorhabditis bacteriophora | reverse complement strand
GACGATCACAAAATCGTGCGTTCTAGACGCTAGTGAGAGAAAAGTATCTGGAGGTATGGGGAATTGAACCCCAGCCCTCTCCCATGCTAAGGGAGCGCTCTACCACTGAGCTATACCCCCACGCAGCCATATAGCTGGCTACGTTTTCGTTCACCCACTCGGCGCTAGTCACTAAAAACTGAAACCGCACACATTCACTCATCATCAGTTGACGATCACAAAATCGTGCGTTCTAGACGCTAGTGAGAGAAAAGTATCTGGAGGTATGGGGAATTGAACCCCAGCCCTCTCCCATGCTAAGGGAGCGCTCTACCACTGAGCTATACCCCCACGCAGCCATATAGCTGGCTACGTTTTCGTTCACCACTCGGCGCTAGTCACTAAAAACTGAAACCGCACACATTCACTCATCATCAGTTGACGATCACAAAATCGTGCGTTCTAGACGCTAGTGAGAGAAAAGTATCTGGAGGTATGGGGAATTGAACCCCAGCCCTCTCCCATGCTAAGGGAGCGCTCTACCACTGAGCTATACCCCCACGCAGCCATATAGCTGGCTACGTTTTCGTTCACCACTCGGCGCTAGTCACTAAAAACTGAAACCGCACACATTCACTCATCATCAGTTGACGATCACAAAATCGTGCGTTCTAGACGCTAGTGAGAGAAAAGTATCTGGAGGTATGGGGAATTGAACCCCAGCCCTCTCCCATGCTAAGGGAGCGCTCTACCACTGAGCTATACCCCCACGCAGCCATATAGCTGGCTACGTTTTCGTTCACCACTCGGCGCTAGTCACTAAAAACTGAAACCGCACACATTCACTCATCATCAGTTGACGATCACAAAATCGTGCGTTCTAGACGCTAGTGAGAGAAAAGTATCTGGAGGTATGGGGAATTGAACCCCAGCCCTCTCCCATGCTAAGGGAGCGCTCTACCACTGAGCTATACCCCCACGCAGCCATATAGCTGGCTACGTTTTCGTTCACCACTCGGCGCTAGTCACTAAAAACTGAAACCGCACACATTCACTCATCATCAGTTGACGATCACAAAATCGTGCGTTCTAGACGCTAGTGAGAGAAAAGTATCTGGAGGTATGGGGAATTGAACCCCAGCCCTCTCCCATGCTAAGGGAGCGCTCTACCACTGAGCTATACCCCCACGCAGCCATATAGCTGGCTACGTTTTCGTTCACCACTCGGCGCTAGTCACTAAAAACTGAAACCGCACACATTCACTCATCATCAGTTGACGATCACAAAATCGTGCGTTCTAGACGCTAGTGAGAGAAAAGTATCTGGAGGTATGGGGAATTGAACCCCAGCCCTCTCCCATGCTAAGGGAGCGCTCTACCACTGAGCTATACCCCCACGCAGCCATATAGCTGGCTACGTTTTCGTTCACCACTCGGCGCTAGTCACTAAAAACTGAAACCGCACACATTCACTCATCATCAGTTGACGATCACAAAATCGTGCGTTCTAGACGCTAGTGAGAGAAAAGTATCTGGAGGTATGGGGAATTGAACCCCAGCCCTCTCCCATGCTAAGGGAGCGCTCTACCACTGAGCTATACCCCCACGCAGCCATATAGCTGGCTACGTTTTCGTTCACCACTCGGCGCTAGTCACTAAAAACTGAAACCGCACACATTCACTCATCATCAGTTGACGATCACAAAATCGTGCGTTCTAGACGCTAGTGAGAGAAAAGTATCTGGAGGTATGGGGAATTGAACCCCAGCCCTCTCCCATGCTAAGGGAGCGCTCTACCACTGAGCTATACCCCCACGCAGCCATATAGCTGGCTACGTTTTCGTTCACCACTCGGCGCTAGTCACTAAAAACTGAAACCGCACACATTCACTCATCATCAGTTGACGATCACAAAATCGTGCGTTCTAGACGCTAGTGAGAGAAAAGTATCTGGAGGTATGGGGAATTGAACCCCAGCCCTCTCCCATGCTAAGGGAGCGCTCTACCACTGAGCTATACCCCCACGCAGCCATATAGCTGGCTACGTTTTCGTTCACCACTCGGCGCTAGTCACTAAAAACTGAAACCGCACACATTCACTCATCATCAGTTGACGATCACAAAATCGTGCGTTCTAGACGCTAGTGAGAGAAAAGTATCTGGAGGTATGGGGAATTGAACCCCAGCCCTCTCCCATGCTAAGGGAGCGCTCTACCACTGAGCTATACCCCCACGCAGCCATATAGCTGGCTACGTTTTCGTTCACCACTCGGCGCTAGTCACTAAAAACTGAAACCGCACACATTCACTCATCATCAGTTGACGATCACAAAATCGTGCGTTCTAGACGCTAGTGAGAGAAAAGTATCTGGAGGTATGGGGAATTGAACCCCAGCCCTCTCCCATGCTAAGGGAGCGCTCTACCACTGAGCTATACCCCCACGCAGCCATATAGCTGGCTACGTTTTCGTTCACCACTCGGCGCTAGTCACTAAAACTGAAACCGCACACATTCACTCATCATCAGTTGACGATCACAAAATCGTGCGTTCTAGACGCTAGTGAGAGAAAAGTATCTGGAGGTATGGGGAATTGAACCCCAGCCCTCTCCCATGCTAAGGGAGCGCTCTACCACTGAGCTATACCCCCACGCAGCCATATAGCTGGCTACGTTTTCGTTCACCACTCGGCGCTAGTCACTAAAAACTGAAACCGCACACATTCACTCATCATCAGTTGACGATCACAAAATCGTGCGTTCTAGACGCTAGTGAGAGAAAAGTATCTGGAGGTATGGGGAATTGAACCCCAGCCCTCTCCCATGCTAAGGGAGCGCTCTACCACTGAGCTATACCCCCACGCAGCCATATAGCTGGCTACGTTTTCGTTCACCACTCGGCGCTAGTCACTAAAAACTGAAACCGCACACATTCACTCATCATCAGTTGACGATCACAAAATCGTGCGTTCTAGACGCTAGTGAGAGAAAAGTATCTGGAGGTATGGGGAATTGAACCCCAGCCCTCTCCCATGCTAAGGGAGCGCTCTACCACTGAGCTATACCCCCACGCAGCCATATAGCTGGCTACGTTTTCGTTCACCACTCGGCGCTAGTCACTAAAAACTGAAACCGCACACATTCACTCATCATCAGTTGACGATCACAAAATCGTGCGTTCTAGACGCTAGTGAGAGAAAAGTATCTGGAGGTATGGGGAATTGAACCCCAGCCCTCTCCCATGCTAAGGGAGCGCTCTACCACTGAGCTATACCCCCACGCAGCCATATAGCTGGCTACGTTTTCGTTCACCACTCGGCGCTAGTCACTAAAAACTGAAACCGCACACATTCACTCATCATCAGTTGACGATCACAAAATCGTGCGTTCTAGACGCTAGTGAGAGAAAAGTATCTGGAGGTATGGGGAATTGAACCCCAGCCCTCTCCCATGCTAAGGGAGCGCTCTACCACTGAGCTATACCCCCACGCAGCCATATAGCTGGCTACGTTTTCGTTCACCACTCGGCGCTAGTCACTAAAAACTGAAACCGCACACATTCACTCATCATCAGTTGACGATCACAAAATCGTGCGTTCTAGACGCTAGTGAGAGAAAAGTATCTGGAGGTATGGGGAATTGAACCCCAGCCCTCTCCCATGCTAAGGGAGCGCTCTACCACTGAGCTATACCCCCACGCAGCCATATAGCTGGCTACGTTTTCGTTCACCACTCGGCGCTAGTCACTAAAAACTGAAACCGCACACATTCACTCATCATCAGTTGACGATCACAAAATCGTGCGTTCTAGACGCTAGTGAGAGAAAAGTATCTGGAGGTATGGGGAATTGAACCCCAGCCCTCTCCCATGCTAAGGGAGCGCTCTACCACTGAGCTATACCCCCACGCAGCCATATAGCTGGCTACGTTTTCGTTCACCACTCGGCGCTAGTCACTAAAAACTGAAACCGCACACATTCACTCATCATCAGTTGACGATCACAAAATCGTGCGTTCTAGACGCTAGTGAGAGAAAAGTATCTGGAGGTATGGGGAATTGAACCCCAGCCCTCTCCATGCTAAGGGAGCGCTCTACCACTGAGCTATACCCCCACGCAGCCATATAGCTGGCTACGTTTTCGTTCACCACTCGGCGCTAGTCACTAAAAACTGAAACCGCACACATTCACTCATCATCAGTTGACGATCACAAAATCGTGCGTTCTAGACGCTAGTGAGAGAAAAGTATCTGGAGGTATGGGGAATTGAACCCCAGCCCTCTCCCATGCTAAGGGAGCGCTCTACCACTGAGCTATACCCCCACGCAGCCATATAGCTGGCTACGTTTTCGTTCACCACTCGGCGCTAGTCACTAAAAACTGAAACCGCACACATTCACTCATCATCAGTTGACGATCACAAAATCGTGCGTTCTAGACGCTAGTGAGAGAAAAGTATCTGGAGGTATGGGGAATTGAACCCCAGCCCTCTCCCATGCTAAGGGAGCGCTCTACCACTGAGCTATACCCCCACGCAGCCATATAGCTGGCTACGTTTTCGTTCACCACTCGGCGCTAGTCACTAAAAACTGAAACCGCACACATTCACTCATCATCAGTTGACGATCACAAAATCGTGCGTTCTAGACGCTAGTGAGAGAAAAGTATCTGGAGGTATGGGGAATTGAACCCCAGCCCTCTCCCATGCTAAGGGAGCGCTCTACCACTGAGCTATACCCCCACGCAGCCATATAGCTGGCTACGTTTTCGTTCACCACTCGGCGCTAGTCACTAAAAACTGAAACCGCACACATTCACTCATCATCAGTTGACGATCACAAAATCGTGCGTTCTAGACGCTAGTGAGAGAAAAGTATCTGGAGGTATGGGGAATTGAACCCCAGCCCTCTCCCATGCTAAGGGAGCGCTCTACCACTGAGCTATACCCCCACGCAGCCATATAGCTGGCTACGTTTTCGTTCACCACTCGGCGCTAGTCACTAAAAACTGAAACCGCACACATTCACTCATCATCAGTTGACGATCACAAAATCGTGCGTTCTAGACGCTAGTGAGAGAAAAGTATCTAGGACGGTATGGGGAATTGAACCCCAGCCCTCTCCCATGCTAAGGGAGCGCTCTACCACTGAGCTATACCCCCACGCAGCCATATAGCTGGCTACGTTTTCGTTCACCACTCGGCGCTAGTCACTAAAAACTGAAACCGCACACATTCACTCATCATCAGTTGACGATCACAAAATCGTGCGTTCTAGACGCTAGTGAGAGAAAAGTATCTGGAGGTATGGGGAATTGAACCCCAGCCCTCTCCCATGCTAAGGGAGCGCTCTACCACTGAGCTATACCCCCACGCAGCCATATAGCTGGCTACGTTTTCGTTCACCACTCGGCGCTAGTCACTAAAAACTGAAACCGCACACATTCACTCATCATCAGTTGACGATCACAAAATCGTGCGTTCTAGACGCTAGTGAGAGAAAAGTATCTGGAGGTATGGGGAATTGAACCCCAGCCCTCTCCCATGCTAAGGGAGCGCTCTACCACTGAGCTATACCCCCACGCAGCCATATAGCTGGCTACGTTTTCGTTCACCACTCGGCGCTAGTCACTAAAAACTGAAACCGCACACATTCACTCATCATCAGTTGACGATCACAAAATCGTGCGTTCTAGACGCTAGTGAGAGAAAAGTATCTGGAGGTATGGGGAATTGAACCCCAGCCCTCTCCCATGCTAAGGGAGCGCTCTACCACTGAGCTATACCCCCACGCAGCCATATAGCTGGCTACGTTTTCGTTCACCACTCGGCGCTAGTCACTAAAAACTGAAACCGCACACATTCACTCATCATCAGTTGACGATCACAAAATCGTGCGTTCTAGACGCTAGTGAGAGAAAAGTATCTGGAGGTATGGGGAATTGAACCCCAGCCCTCTCCCATGCTAAGGGAGCGCTCTACCACTGAGCTATACCCCCACGCAGCCATATAGCTGGCTACGTTTTCGTTCACCACTCGGCGCTAGTCACTAAAAACTGAAACCGCACACATTCACTCATCATCAGTTGACGATCACAAAATCGTGCGTTCTAGACGCTAGTGAGAGAAAAGTATCTGGAGGTATGGGGAATTGAACCCCAGCCCTCTCCCATGCTAAGGGAGCGCTCTACCACTGAGCTATACCCCCACGCAGCCATATAGCTGGCTACGTTTTCGTTCACCACTCGGCGCTAGTCACTAAAAACTGAAACCGCACACATTCACTCATCATCAGTTGACGATCACAAAATCGTGCGTTCTAGACGCTAGTGAGAGAAAAGTATCTGGAGGTATGGGGAATTGAACCCCAGCCCTCTCCCATGCTAAGGGAGCGCTCTACCACTGAGCTATACCCCCACGCAGCCATATAGCTGGCTACGTTTTCGTTCACCACTCGGCGCTAGTCACTAAAAACTGAAACCGCACACATTCACTCATCATCAGTTGACGATCACAAAATCGTGCGTTCTAGACGCTAGTGAGAGAAAAGTATCTGGAGGTATGGGGAATTGAACCCCAGCCCTCTCCCATGCTAAGGGAGCGCTCTACCACTGAGCTATACCCCCACGCAGCCATATAGCTGGCTACGTTTTCGTTCACCACTCGGCGCTAGTCACTAAAAACTGAAACCGCACACATTCACTCATCATCAGTTGACGATCACAAAATCGTGCGTTCTAGACGCTAGTGAGAGAAAAGTATCTGGAGGTATGGGGAATTGAACCCCAGCCCTCTCCCATGCTAAGGGAGCGCTCTACCACTGAGCTATACCCCCACGCAGCCATATAGCTGGCTACGTTTTCGTTCACCACTCGGCGCTAGTCACTAAAAACTGAAACCGCACACATTCACTCATCATCAGTTGACGATCACAAAATCGTGCGTTCTAGACGCTAGTGAGAGAAAAGTATCTGGAGGTATGGGGAATTGAACCCCAGCCCTCTCCCATGCTAAGGGAGCGCTCTACCACTGAGCTATACCCCCACGCAGCCATATAGCTGGCTACGTTTTCGTTCACCACTCGGCGCTAGTCACTAAAAACTGAAACCGCACACATTCACTCATCATCAGTTGACGATCACAAAATCGTGCGTTCTAGACGCTAGTGAGAGAAAAGTATCTGGAGGTATGGGGAATTGAACCCCAGCCCTCTCCCATGCTAAGGGAGCGCTCTACCACTGAGCTATACCCCCACGCAGCCATATAGCTGGCTACGTTTTCGTTCACCACTCGGCGCTAGTCACTAAAAACTGAAACCGCACACATTCACTCATCATCAGTTGACGATCACAAAATCGTGCGTTCTAGACGCTAGTGAGAGAAAAGTATCTGGAGGTATGGGGAATTGAACCCCAGCCCTCTCCCATGCTAAGGGAGCGCTCTACCACTGAGCTATACCCCCACGCAGCCATATAGCTGGCTACGTTTTCGTTCACCACTCGGCGCTAGTCACTAAAAACTGAAACCGCACACATTCACTCATCATCAGTTGACGATCACAAAATCGTGCGTTCTAGACGCTAGTGAGAGAAAAGTATCTGGAGGTATGGGGAATTGAACCCCAGCCCTCTCCCATGCTAAGGGAG
Organism: Heterorhabditis bacteriophora; assembly: GCA_964036235.1. Taxonomy (NCBI): domain Eukaryota; kingdom Metazoa; phylum Nematoda; class Chromadorea; order Rhabditida; family Heterorhabditidae; genus Heterorhabditis; species Heterorhabditis bacteriophora. The sequence continues at coordinate 4,832 of CAXIWP010000029.1, read as the reverse complement.
CGCTCTACCACTGAGCTATACCCCCACGCAGCCATATAGCTGGCTACGTTTTCGTTCACCACTCGGCGCTAGTCACTAAAAACTGAAACCGCACACATTCACTCATCATCAGTTGACGATCACAAAATCGTGCGTTCTAGACGCTAGTGAGAGAAAAGTATCTGGAGGTATGGGGAATTGAACCCCAGCCCTCTCCCATGCTAAGGGAGCGCTCTACCACTGAGCTATACCCCCACGCAGCCATATAGCTGGCTACGTTTTCGTTCACCACTCGGCGCTAGTCACTAAAAACTGAAACCGCACACATTCACTCATCATCAGTTGACGATCACAAAATCGTGCGTTCTAGACGCTAGTGAGAGAAAAGTATCTGGAGGTATGGGGAATTGAACCCCAGCCCTCTCCCATGCTAAGGGAGCGCTCTACCACTGAGCTATACCCCCACGCAGCCATATAGCTGGCTACGTTTTCGTTCACCACTCGGCGCTAGTCACTAAAAACTGAAACCGCACACATTCACTCATCATCAGTTGACGATCACAAAATCGTGCGTTCTAGACGCTAGTGAGAGAAAAGTATCTGGAGGTATGGGGAATTGAACCCCAGCCCTCTCCCATGCTAAGGGAGCGCTCTACCACTGAGCTATACCCCCACGCAGCCATATAGCTGGCTACGTTTTCGTTCACCACTCGGCGCTAGTCACTAAAAACTGAAACCGCACACATTCACTCATCATCAGTTGACGATCACAAAATCGTGCGTTCTAGACGCTAGTGAGAGAAAAGTATCTGGAGGTATGGGGAATTGAACCCCAGCCCTCTCCCATGCTAAGGGAGCGCTCTACCACTGAGCTATACCCCCACGCAGCCATATAGCTGGCTACGTTTTCGTTCACCACTCGGCGCTAGTCACTAAAAACTGAAACCGCACACATTCACTCATCATCAGTTGACGATCACAAAATCGTGCGTTCTAGACGCTAGTGAGAGAAAAGTATCTGGAGGTATGGGGAATTGAACCCCAGCCCTCTCCCATGCTAAGGGAGCGCTCTACCACTGAGCTATACCCCCACGCAGCCATATAGCTGGCTACGTTTTCGTTCACCACTCGGCGCTAGTCACTAAAAACTGAAACCGCACACATTCACTCATCATCAGTTGACGATCACAAAATCGTGCGTTCTAGACGCTAGTGAGAGAAAAGTATCTGGAGGTATGGGGAATTGAACCCCAGCCCTCTCCCATGCTAAGGGAGCGCTCTACCACTGAGCTATACCCCCACGCAGCCATATAGCTGGCTACGTTTTCGTTCACCACTCGGCGCTAGTCACTAAAAACTGAAACCGCACACATTCACTCATCATCAGTTGACGATCACAAAATCGTGCGTTCTAGACGCTAGTGAGAGAAAAGTATCTGGAGGTATGGGGAATTGAACCCCAGCCCTCTCCCATGCTAAGGGAGCGCTCTACCACTGAGCTATACCCCCACGCAGCCATATAGCTGGCTACGTTTTCGTTCACCACTCGGCGCTAGTCACTAAAAACTGAAACCGCACACATTCACTCATCATCAGTTGACGATCACAAAATCGTGCGTTCTAGACGCTAGTGAGAGAAAAGTATCTGGAGGTATGGGGAATTGAACCCCAGCCCTCTCCCATGCTAAGGGAGCGCTCTACCACTGAGCTATACCCCCACGCAGCCATATAGCTGGCTACGTTTTCGTTCACCACTCGGCGCTAGTCACTAAAAACTGAAACCGCACACATTCACTCATCATCAGTTGACGATCACAAAATCGTGCGTTCTAGACGCTAGTGAGAGAAAAGTATCTGGAGGTATGGGGAATTGAACCCCAGCCCTCTCCCATGCTAAGGGAGCGCTCTACCACTGAGCTATACCCCCACGCAGCCATATAGCTGGCTACGTTTTCGTTCACCACTCGGCGCTAGTCACTAAAAACTGAAACCGCACACATTCACTCATCATCAGTTGACGATCACAAAATCGTGCGTTCTAGACGCTAGTGAGAGAAAAGTATCTGGAGGTATGGGGAATTGAACCCCAGCCCTCTCCCATGCTAAGGGAGCGCTCTACCACTGAGCTATACCCCCACGCAGCCATATAGCTGGCTACGTTTTCGTTCACCACTCGGCGCTAGTCACTAAAAACTGAAACCGCACACATTCACTCATCATCAGTTGACGATCACAAAATCGTGCGTTCTAGACGCTAGTGAGAGAAAAGTATCTGGAGGTATGGGGAATTGAACCCCAGCCCTCTCCCATGCTAAGGGAGCGCTCTACCACTGAGCTATACCCCCACGCAGCCATATAGCTGGCTACGTTTTCGTTCACCACTCGGCGCTAGTCACTAAAAACTGAAACCGCACACATTCACTCATCATCAGTTGACGATCACAAAATCGTGCGTTCTAGACGCTAGTGAGAGAAAAGTATCTGGAGGTATGGGGAATTGAACCCCAGCCCTCTCCCATGCTAAGGGAGCGCTCTACCACTGAGCTATACCCCCACGCAGCCATATAGCTGGCTACGTTTTCGTTCACCACTCGGCGCTAGTCACTAAAAACTGAAACCGCACACATTCACTCATCATCAGTTGACGATCACAAAATCGTGCGTTCTAGACGCTAGTGAGAGAAAAGTATCTGGAGGTATGGGGAATTGAACCCCAGCCCTCTCCCATGCTAAGGGAGCGCTCTACCACTGAGCTATACCCCCACGCAGCCATATAGCTGGCTACGTTTTCGTTCACCACTCGGCGCTAGTCACTAAAAACTGAAACCGCACACATTCACTCATCATCAGTTGACGATCACAAAATCGTGCGTTCTAGACGCTAGTGAGAGAAAAGTATCTGGAGGTATGGGGAATTGAACCCCAGCCCTCTCCCATGCTAAGGGAGCGCTCTACCACTGAGCTATACCCCCACGCAGCCATATAGCTGGCTACGTTTTCGTTCACCACTCGGCGCTAGTCACTAAAAACTGAAACCGCACACATTCACTCATCATCAGTTGACGATCACAAAATCGTGCGTTCTAGACGCTAGTGAGAGAAAAGTATCTGGAGGTATGGGGAATTGAACCCCAGCCCTCTCCCATGCTAAGGGAGCGCTCTACCACTGAGCTATACCCCCACGCAGCCATATAGCTGGCTACGTTTTCGTTCACCACTCGGCGCTAGTCACTAAAAACTGAAACCGCACACATTCACTCATCATCAGTTGACGATCACAAAATCGTGCGTTCTAGACGCTAGTGAGAGAAAAGTATCTGGAGGTATGGGGAATTGAACCCCAGCCCTCTCCCATGCTAAGGGAGCGCTCTACCACTGAGCTATACCCCCACGCAGCCATATAGCTGGCTACGTTTTCGTTCACCACTCGGCGCTAGTCACTAAAAACTGAAACCGCACACATTCACTCATCATCAGTTGACGATCACAAAATCGTGCGTTCTAGACGCTAGTGAGAGAAAAGTATCTGGAGGTATGGGGAATTGAACCCCAGCCCTCTCCCATGCTAAGGGAGCGCTCTACCACTGAGCTATACCCCCACGCAGCCATATAGCTGGCTACGTTTTCGTTCACCACTCGGCGCTAGTCACTAAAAACTGAAACCGCACACATTCACTCATCATCAGTTGACGATCACAAAATCGTGCGTTCTAGACGCTAGTGAGAGAAAAGTATCTGGAGGTATGGGGAATTGAACCCCAGCCCTCTCCCATGCTAAGGGAGCGCTCTACCACTGAGCTATACCCCCACGCAGCCATATAGCTGGCTACGTTTTCGTTCACCACTCGGCGCTAGTCACTAAAAACTGAAACCGCACACATTCACTCATCATCAGTTGACGATCACAAAATCGTGCGTTCTAGACGCTAGTGAGAGAAAAGTATCTGGAGGTATGGGGAATTGAACCCCAGCCCTCTCCCATGCTAAGGGAGCGCTCTACCACTGAGCTATACCCCCACGCAGCCATATAGCTGGCTACGTTTTCGTTCACCACTCGGCGCTAGTCACTAAAAACTGAAACCGCACACATTCACTCATCATCAGTTGACGATCACAAAATCGTGCGTTCTAGACGCTAGTGAGAGAAAAGTATCTGGAGGTATGGGGAATTGAACCCCAGCCCTCTCCCATGCTAAGGGAGCGCTCTACCACTGAGCTATACCCCCACGCAGCCATATAGCTGGCTACGTTTTCGTTCACCACTCGGCGCTAGTCACTAAAAACTGAAACCGCACACATTCACTCATCATCAGTTGACGATCACAAAATCGTGCGTTCTAGACGCTAGTGAGAGAAAAGTATCTGGAGGTATGGGGAATTGAACCCCAGCCCTCTCCCATGCTAAGGGAGCGCTCTACCACTGAGCTATACCCCCACGCAGCCATATAGCTGGCTACGTTTTCGTTCACCACTCGGCGCTAGTCACTAAAAACTGAAACCGCACACATTCACTCATCATCAGTTGACGATCACAAAATCGTGCGTTCTAGACGCTAGTGAGAGAAAAGTATCTGGAGGTATGGGGAATTGAACCCCAGCCCTCTCCCATGCTAAGGGAGCGCTCTACCACTGAGCTATACCCCCACGCAGCCATATAGCTGGCTACGTTTTCGTTCACCACTCGGCGCTAGTCACTAAAAACTGAAACCGCACACATTCACTCATCATCAGTTGACGATCACAAAATCGTGCGTTCTAGACGCTAGTGAGAGAAAAGTATCTGGAGGTATGGGGAATTGAACCCCAGCCCTCTCCCATGCTAAGGGAGCGCTCTACCACTGAGCTATACCCCC
>CAXIWP010000028.1:0-14730 GCA_964036235.1 Heterorhabditis bacteriophora | reverse complement strand
CGCCGAGTGGTGAACGAAAACGTAGCCAGCTATATGGCTGCGTGGGGGTATAGCTCAGTGGTAGAGCGCTCCCTTAGCATGGGAGAGGGCTGGGGTTCAATTCCCCATACCTCCAGATACTTTTCTCTCACTAGCGTCTAGAACGCACGATTTTGTGATCGTCAACTGATGATGAGTGAATGTGTGCGGTTTCAGTTTTTAGTGACTAGCGCCGAGTGGTGAACGAAAACGTAGCCAGCTATATGGCTGCGTGGGGGTATAGCTCAGTGGTAGAGCGCTCCCTTAGCATGGGAGAGGGCTGGGGTTCAATTCCCCATACCTCCAGATACTTTTCTCTCACTAGCGTCTAGAACGCACGATTTTGTGATCGTCAACTGATGATGAGTGAATGTGTGCGGTTTCAGTTTTTAGTGACTAGCGCCGAGTGGTGAACGAAAACGTAGCCAGCTATATGGCTGCGTGGGGGTATAGCTCAGTGGTAGAGCGCTCCCTTAGCATGGGAGAGGGCTGGGGTTCAATTCCCCATACCTCCAGATACTTTTCTCTCACTAGCGTCTAGAACGCACGATTTTGTGATCGTCAACTGATGATGAGTGAATGTGTGCGGTTTCAGTTTTTAGTGACTAGCGCCGAGTGGTGAACGAAAACGTAGCCAGCTATATGGCTGCGTGGGGGTATAGCTCAGTGGTAGAGCGCTCCCTTAGCATGGGAGAGGGCTGGGGTTCAATTCCCCATACCTCCAGATACTTTTCTCTCACTAGCGTCTAGAACGCACGATTTTGTGATCGTCAACTGATGATGAGTGAATGTGTGCGGTTTCAGTTTTTAGTGACTAGCGCCGAGTGGTGAACGAAAACGTAGCCAGCTATATGGCTGCGTGGGGGTATAGCTCAGTGGTAGAGCGCTCCCTTAGCATGGGAGAGGGCTGGGGTTCAATTCCCCATACCTCCAGATACTTTTCTCTCACTAGCGTCTAGAACGCACGATTTTGTGATCGTCAACTGATGATGAGTGAATGTGTGCGGTTTCAGTTTTTAGTGACTAGCGCCGAGTGGTGAACGAAAACGTAGCCAGCTATATGGCTGCGTGGGGGTATAGCTCAGTGGTAGAGCGCTCCCTTAGCATGGGAGAGGGCTGGGGTTCAATTCCCCATACCTCCAGATACTTTTCTCTCACTAGCGTCTAGAACGCACGATTTTGTGATCGTCAACTGATGATGAGTGAATGTGTGCGGTTTCAGTTTTTAGTGACTAGCGCCGAGTGGTGAACGAAAACGTAGCCAGCTATATGGCTGCGTGGGGGTATAGCTCAGTGGTAGAGCGCTCCCTTAGCATGGGAGAGGGCTGGGGTTCAATTCCCCATACCTCCAGATACTTTTCTCTCACTAGCGTCTAGAACGCACGATTTTGTGATCGTCAACTGATGATGAGTGAATGTGTGCGGTTTCAGTTTTTAGTGACTAGCGCCGAGTGGTGAACGAAAACGTAGCCAGCTATATGGCTGCGTGGGGGTATAGCTCAGTGGTAGAGCGCTCCCTTAGCATGGGAGAGGGCTGGGGTTCAATTCCCCATACCTCCAGATACTTTTCTCTCACTAGCGTCTAGAACGCACGATTTTGTGATCGTCAACTGATGATGAGTGAATGTGTGCGGTTTCAGTTTTTAGTGACTAGCGCCGAGTGGTGAACGAAAACGTAGCCAGCTATATGGCTGCGTGGGGGTATAGCTCAGTGGTAGAGCGCTCCCTTAGCATGGGAGAGGGCTGGGGTTCAATTCCCCATACCTCCAGATACTTTTCTCTCACTAGCGTCTAGAACGCACGATTTTGTGATCGTCAACTGATGATGAGTGAATGTGTGCGGTTTCAGTTTTTAGTGACTAGCGCCGAGTGGTGAACGAAAACGTAGCCAGCTATATGGCTGCGTGGGGGTATAGCTCAGTGGTAGAGCGCTCCCTTAGCATGGGAGAGGGCTGGGGTTCAATTCCCCATACCTCCAGATACTTTTCTCTCACTAGCGTCTAGAACGCACGATTTTGTGATCGTCAACTGATGATGAGTGAATGTGTGCGGTTTCAGTTTTTAGTGACTAGCGCCGAGTGGTGAACGAAAACGTAGCCAGCTATATGGCTGCGTGGGGGTATAGCTCAGTGGTAGAGCGCTCCCTTAGCATGGGAGAGGGCTGGGGTTCAATTCCCCATACCTCCAGATACTTTTCTCTCACTAGCGTCTAGAACGCACGATTTTGTGATCGTCAACTGATGATGAGTGAATGTGTGCGGTTTCAGTTTTTAGTGACTAGCGCCGAGTGGTGAACGAAAACGTAGCCAGCTATATGGCTGCGTGGGGGTATAGCTCAGTGGTAGAGCGCTCCCTTAGCATGGGAGAGGGCTGGGGTTCAATTCCCCATACCTCCAGATACTTTTCTCTCACTAGCGTCTAGAACGCACGATTTTGTGATCGTCAACTGATGATGAGTGAATGTGTGCGGTTTCAGTTTTTAGTGACTAGCGCCGAGTGGTGAACGAAAACGTAGCCAGCTATATGGCTGCGTGGGGGTATAGCTCAGTGGTAGAGCGCTCCCTTAGCATGGGAGAGGGCTGGGGTTCAATTCCCCATACCTCCAGATACTTTTCTCTCACTAGCGTCTAGAACGCACGATTTTGTGATCGTCAACTGATGATGAGTGAATGTGTGCGGTTTCAGTTTTTAGTGACTAGCGCCGAGTGGTGAACGAAAACGTAGCCAGCTATATGGCTGCGTGGGGGTATAGCTCAGTGGTAGAGCGCTCCCTTAGCATGGGAGAGGGCTGGGGTTCAATTCCCCATACCTCCAGATACTTTTCTCTCACTAGCGTCTAGAACGCACGATTTTGTGATCGTCAACTGATGATGAGTGAATGTGTGCGGTTTCAGTTTTTAGTGACTAGCGCCGAGTGGTGAACGAAAACGTAGCCAGCTATATGGCTGCGTGGGGGTATAGCTCAGTGGTAGAGCGCTCCCTTAGCATGGGAGAGGGCTGGGGTTCAATTCCCCATACCTCCAGATACTTTTCTCTCACTAGCGTCTAGAACGCACGATTTTGTGATCGTCAACTGATGATGAGTGAATGTGTGCGGTTTCAGTTTTTAGTGACTAGCGCCGAGTGGTGAACGAAAACGTAGCCAGCTATATGGCTGCGTGGGGGTATAGCTCAGTGGTAGAGCGCTCCCTTAGCATGGGAGAGGGCTGGGGTTCAATTCCCCATACCTCCAGATACTTTTCTCTCACTAGCGTCATAGAACGCTACGATTTTGTGATCGTCAACTGATGATGAGTGAATGTGTGCGGTTTCAGTTTTTAGTGACTAGCGCCGAGTGGTGAACGAAAACGTAGCCAGCTATATGGCTGCGTGGGGGTATAGCTCAGTGGTAGAGCGCTCCCTTAGCATGGGAGAGGGCTGGGGTTCAATTCCCCATACCTCCAGATACTTTTCTCTCACTAGCGTCTAGAACGCACGATTTTGTGATCGTCAACTGATGATGAGTGAATGTGTGCGGTTTCAGTTTTTAGTGACTAGCGCCGAGTGGTGAACGAAAACGTAGCCAGCTATATGGCTGCGTGGGGGTATAGCTCAGTGGTAGAGCGCTCCCTTAGCATGGGAGAGGGCTGGGGTTCAATTCCCCATACCTCCAGATACTTTTCTCTCACTAGCGTCTAGAACGCACGATTTTGTGATCGTCAACTGATGATGAGTGAATGTGTGCGGTTTCAGTTTTTAGTGACTAGCGCCGAGTGGTGAACGAAAACGTAGCCAGCTATATGGCTGCGTGGGGGTATAGCTCAGTGGTAGAGCGCTCCCTTAGCATGGGAGAGGGCTGGGGTTCAATTCCCCATACCTCCAGATACTTTTCTCTCACTAGCGTCTAGAACGCACGATTTTGTGATCGTCAACTGATGATGAGTGAATGTGTGCGGTTTCAGTTTTTAGTGACTAGCGCCGAGTGGTGAACGAAAACGTAGCCAGCTATATGGCTGCGTGGGGGTATAGCTCAGTGGTAGAGCGCTCCCTTAGCATGGGAGAGGGCTGGGGTTCAATTCCCCATACCTCCAGATACTTTTCTCTCACTAGCGTCTAGAACGCACGATTTTGTGATCGTCAACTGATGATGAGTGAATGTGTGCGGTTTCAGTTTTTAGTGACTAGCGCCGAGTGGTGAACGAAAACGTAGCCAGCTATATGGCTGCGTGGGGGTATAGCTCAGTGGTAGAGCGCTCCCTTAGCATGGGAGAGGGCTGGGGTTCAATTCCCCATACCTCCAGATACTTTTCTCTCACTAGCGTCTAGAACGCACGATTTTGTGATCGTCAACTGATGATGAGTGAATGTGTGCGGTTTCAGTTTTTAGTGACTAGCGCCGAGTGGTGAACGAAAACGTAGCCAGCTATATGGCTGCGTGGGGGTATAGCTCAGTGGTAGAGCGCTCCCTTAGCATGGGAGAGGGCTGGGGTTCAATTCCCCATACCTCCAGATACTTTTCTCTCACTAGCGTCTAGAACGCACGATTTTGTGATCGTCAACTGATGATGAGTGAATGTGTGCGGTTTCAGTTTTTAGTGACTAGCGCCGAGTGGTGAACGAAAACGTAGCCAGCTATATGGCTGCGTGGGGGTATAGCTCAGTGGTAGAGCGCTCCCTTAGCATGGGAGAGGGCTGGGGTTCAATTCCCCATACCTCCAGATACTTTTCTCTCACTAGCGTCTAGAACGCACGATTTTGTGATCGTCAACTGATGATGAGTGAATGTGTGCGGTTTCAGTTTTTAGTGACTAGCGCCGAGTGGTGAACGAAAACGTAGCCAGCTATATGGCTGCGTGGGGGTATAGCTCAGTGGTAGAGCGCTCCCTTAGCATGGGAGAGGGCTGGGGTTCAATTCCCCATACCTCCAGATACTTTTCTCTCACTAGCGTCTAGAACGCACGATTTTGTGATCGTCAACTGATGATGAGTGAATGTGTGCGGTTTCAGTTTTTAGTGACTAGCGCCGAGTGGTGAACGAAAACGTAGCCAGCTATATGGCTGCGTGGGGGTATAGCTCAGTGGTAGAGCGCTCCCTTAGCATGGGAGAGGGCTGGGGTTCAATTCCCCATACCTCCAGATACTTTTCTCTCACTAGCGTCTAGAACGCACGATTTTGTGATCGTCAACTGATGATGAGTGAATGTGTGCGGTTTCAGTTTTTAGTGACTAGCGCCGAGTGGTGAACGAAAACGTAGCCAGCTATATGGCTGCGTGGGGGTATAGCTCAGTGGTAGAGCGCTCCCTTAGCATGGGAGAGGGCTGGGGTTCAATTCCCCATACCTCCAGATACTTTTCTCTCACTAGCGTCTAGAACGCACGATTTTGTGATCGTCAACTGATGATGAGTGAATGTGTGCGGTTTCAGTTTTTAGTGACTAGCGCCGAGTGGTGAACGAAAACGTAGCCAGCTATATGGCTGCGTGGGGGTATAGCTCAGTGGTAGAGCGCTCCCTTAGCATGGGAGAGGGCTGGGGTTCAATTCCCCATACCTCCAGATACTTTTCTCTCACTAGCGTCTAGAACGCACGATTTTGTGATCGTCAACTGATGATGAGTGAATGTGTGCGGTTTCAGTTTTTAGTGACTAGCGCCGAGTGGTGAACGAAAACGTAGCCAGCTATATGGCTGCGTGGGGGTATAGCTCAGTGGTAGAGCGCTCCCTTAGCATGGGAGAGGGCTGGGGTTCAATTCCCCATACCTCCAGATACTTTTCTCTCACTAGCGTCTAGAACGCACGATTTTGTGATCGTCAACTGATGATGAGTGAATGTGTGCGGTTTCAGTTTTTAGTGACTAGCGCCGAGTGGTGAACGAAAACGTAGCCAGCTATATGGCTGCGTGGGGGTATAGCTCAGTGGTAGAGCGCTCCCTTAGCATGGGAGAGGGCTGGGGTTCAATTCCCCATACCTCCAGATACTTTTCTCTCACTAGCGTCTAGAACGCACGATTTTGTGATCGTCAACTGATGATGAGTGAATGTGTGCGGTTTCAGTTTTTAGTGACTAGCGCCGAGTGGTGAACGAAAACGTAGCCAGCTATATGGCTGCGTGGGGGTATAGCTCAGTGGTAGAGCGCTCCCTTAGCATGGGAGAGGGCTGGGGTTCAATTCCCCATACCTCCAGATACTTTTCTCTCACTAGCGTCTAGAACGCACGATTTTGTGATCGTCAACTGATGATGAGTGAATGTGTGCGGTTTCAGTTTTTAGTGACTAGCGCCGAGTGGTGAACGAAAACGTAGCCAGCTATATGGCTGCGTGGGGGTATAGCTCAGTGGTAGAGCGCTCCCTTAGCATGGGAGAGGGCTGGGGTTCAATTCCCCATACCTCCAGATACTTTTCTCTCACTAGCGTCTAGAACGCACGATTTTGTGATCGTCAACTGATGATGAGTGAATGTGTGCGGTTTCAGTTTTTAGTGACTAGCGCCGAGTGGTGAACGAAAACGTAGCCAGCTATATGGCTGCGTGGGGGTATAGCTCAGTGGTAGAGCGCTCCCTTAGCATGGGAGAGGGCTGGGGTTCAATTCCCCATACCTCCAGATACTTTTCTCTCACTAGCGTCTAGAACGCACGATTTTGTGATCGTCAACTGATGATGAGTGAATGTGTGCGGTTTCAGTTTTTAGTGACTAGCGCCGAGTGGTGAACGAAAACGTAGCCAGCTATATGGCTGCGTGGGGGTATAGCTCAGTGGTAGAGCGCTCCCTTAGCATGGGAGAGGGCTGGGGTTCAATTCCCCATACCTCCAGATACTTTTCTCTCACTAGCGTCTAGAACGCACGATTTTGTGATCGTCAACTGATGATGAGTGAATGTGTGCGGTTTCAGTTTTTAGTGACTAGCGCCGAGTGGTGAACGAAAACGTAGCCAGCTATATGGCTGCGTGGGGGTATAGCTCAGTGGTAGAGCGCTCCCTTAGCATGGGAGAGGGCTGGGGTTCAATTCCCCATACCTCCAGATACTTTTCTCTCACTAGCGTCTAGAACGCACGATTTTGTGATCGTCAACTGATGATGAGTGAATGTGTGCGGTTTCAGTTTTTAGTGACTAGCGCCGAGTGGTGAACGAAAACGTAGCCAGCTATATGGCTGCGTGGGGGTATAGCTCAGTGGTAGAGCGCTCCCTTAGCATGGGAGAGGGCTGGGGTTCAATTCCCCATACCTCCAGATACTTTTCTCTCACTAGCGTCTAGAACGCACGATTTTGTGATCGTCAACTGATGATGAGTGAATGTGTGCGGTTTCAGTTTTTAGTGACTAGCGCCGAGTGGTGAACGAAAACGTAGCCAGCTATATGGCTGCGTGGGGGTATAGCTCAGTGGTAGAGCGCTCCCTTAGCATGGGAGAGGGCTGGGGTTCAATTCCCCATACCTCCAGATACTTTTCTCTCACTAGCGTCTAGAACGCACGATTTTGTGATCGTCAACTGATGATGAGTGAATGTGTGCGGTTTCAGTTTTTAGTGACTAGCGCCGAGTGGTGAACGAAAACGTAGCCAGCTATATGGCTGCGTGGGGGTATAGCTCAGTGGTAGAGCGCTCCCTTAGCATGGGAGAGGGCTGGGGTTCAATTCCCCATACCTCCAGATACTTTTCTCTCACTAGCGTCTAGAACGCACGATTTTGTGATCGTCAACTGATGATGAGTGAATGTGTGCGGTTTCAGTTTTTAGTGACTAGCGCCGAGTGGTGAACGAAAACGTAGCCAGCTATATGGCTGCGTGGGGGTATAGCTCAGTGGTAGAGCGCTCCCTTAGCATGGGAGAGGCTGGGGTTCAATTCCCCATACCTCCAGATACTTTTCTCTCACTAGCGTCTAGAACGCACGATTTTGTGATCGTCAACTGATGATGAGTGAATGTGTGCGGTTTCAGTTTTTAGTGACTAGCGCCGAGTGGTGAACGAAAACGTAGCCAGCTATATGGCTGCGTGGGGGTATAGCTCAGTGGTAGAGCGCTCCCTTAGCATGGGAGAGGGCTGGGGTTCAATTCCCCATCATACCTCCAGATACTTTTCTCTCACTAGCGTCTAGAACGCACGATTTTGTGATCGTCAACTGATGATGAGTGAATGTGTGCGGTTTCAGTTTTTAGTGACTAGCGCCGAGTGGTGAACGAAAACGTAGCCAGCTATATGGCTGCGTGGGGGTATAGCTCAGTGGTAGAGCGCTCCCTTAGCATGGGAGAGGGCTGGGGTTCAATTCCCCATACCTCCAGATACTTTTCTCTCACTAGCGTCTAGAACGCACGATTTTGTGATCGTCAACTGATGATGAGTGAATGTGTGCGGTTTCAGTTTTTAGTGACTAGCGCCGAGTGGTGAACGAAAACGTAGCCAGCTATATGGCTGCGTGGGGGTATAGCTCAGTGGTAGAGCGCTCCCTTAGCATGGGAGAGGGCTGGGGTTCAATTCCCCCATACCTCCAGATACTTTTCTCTCACTAGCGTCTAGAACGCACGATTTTGTGATCGTCAACTGATGATGAGTGAATGTGTGCGGTTTCAGTTTTTAGTGACTAGCGCCGAGTGGTGAACGAAAACGTAGCCAGCTATATGGCTGCGTGGGGGTATAGCTCAGTGGTAGAGCGCTCCCTTAGCATGGGAGAGGGCTGGGGTTCAATTCCCCATACCTCCAGATACTTTTCTCTCACTAGCGTCTAGAACGCACGATTTTGTGATCGTCAACTGATGATGAGTGAATGTGTGCGGTTTCAGTTTTTAGTGACTAGCGCCGAGTGGTGAACGAAAACGTAGCCAGCTATATGGCTGCGTGGGGGTATAGCTCAGTGGTAGAGCGCTCCCTTAGCATGGGAGAGGGCTGGGGTTCAATTCCCCATACCTCCAGATACTTTTCTCTCACTAGCGTCTAGAACGCACGATTTTGTGATCGTCAACTGATGATGAGTGAATGTGTGCGGTTTCAGTTTTTAGTGACTAGCGCCGAGTGGTGAACGAAAACGTAGCCAGCTATATGGCTGCGTGGGGGTATAGCTCAGTGGTAGAGCGCTCCCTTAGCATGGGAGAGGGCTGGGGTTCAATTCCCATACCTCCAGATACTTTTCTCTCACTAGCGTCTAGAACGCACGATTTTGTGATCGTCAACTGATGATGAGTGAATGTGTGCGGTTTCAGTTTTTAGTGACTAGCGCCGAGTGGTGAACGAAAAACGTAGCCAGCTATATGGCTGCGTGGGGGTATAGCTCAGTGGTAGAGCGCTCCCTTAGCATGGGAGAGGGCTGGGGTTCAATTCCCCATACCTCCAGATACTTTTCTCTCACTAGCGTCTAGAACGCACGATTTTGTGATCGTCAACTGATGATGAGTGAATGTGTGCGGTTTCAGTTTTTAGTGACTAGCGCCGAGTGGTGAACGAAAACGTAGCCAGCTATATGGCTGCGTGGGGGTATAGCTCAGTGGTAGAGCGCTCCCTTAGCATGGGAGAGGGCTGGGGTTCAATTCCCCATACCTCCAGATACTTTTCTCTCACTAGCGTCTAGAACGCACGATTTTGTGATCGTCAACTGATGATGAGTGAATGTGTGCGGTTTCAGTTTTTAGTGACTAGCGCCGAGTGGTGAACGAAAAACGTAGCCAGCTATATGGCTGCGTGGGGGTATAGCTCAGTGGTAGAGCGCTCCCTTAGCATGGGAGAGGGCTGGGGTTCAATTCCCCATACCTCCAGATACTTTTCTCTCACTAGCGTCTAGAACGCACGATTTTGTGATCGTCAACTGATGATGAGTGAATGTGTGCGGTTTCAGTTTTTAGTGACTAGCGCCGAGTGGTGAACGAAAACGTAGCCAGCTATATGGCTGCGTGGGGGTATAGCTCAGTGGTAGAGCGCTCCCTTAGCATGGGAGAGGGCTGGGGTTCAATTCCCCATACCTCCAGATACTTTTCTCTCACTAGCGTCTAGAACGCACGATTTTGTGATCGTCAACTGATGATGAGTGAATGTGTGCGGTTTCAGTTTTTAGTGACTAGCGCCGAGTGGTGAACGAAAACGTAGCCAGCTATATGGCTGCGTGGGGGTATAGCTCAGTGGTAGAGCGCTCCCTTAGCATGGGAGAGGGCTGGGGTTCAATTCCCCATACCTCCAGATACTTTTCTCTCACTAGCGTCTAGAACGCACGATTTTGTGATCGTCAACTGATGATGAGTGAATGTGTGCGGTTTCAGTTTTTAGTGACTAGCGCCGAGTGGTGAACGAAAACGTAGCCAGCTATATGGCTGCGTGGGGGTATAGCTCAGTGGTAGAGCGCTCCCTTAGCATGGGAGAGGGCTGGGGTTCAATTCCCCATACCTCCAGATACTTTTCTCTCACTAGCGTCTAGAACGCACGATTTTGTGATCGTCAACTGATGATGAGTGAATGTGTGCGGTTTCAGTTTTTAGTGACTAGCGCCGAGTGGTGAACGAAAACGTAGCCAGCTATATGGCTGCGTGGGGGTATAGCTCAGTGGTAGAGCGCTCCCTTAGCATGGGAGAGGGCTGGGGTTCAATTCCCCATACCTCCAGATACTTTTCTCTCACTAGCGTCTAGAACGCACGATTTTGTGATCGTCAACTGATGATGAGTGAATGTGTGCGGTTTCAGTTTTTAGTGACTAGCGCCGAGTGGTGAACGAAAACGTAGCCAGCTATATGGCTGCGTGGGGGTATAGCTCAGTGGTAGAGCGCTCCCTTAGCATGGGAGAGGGCTGGGGTTCAATTCCCCATACCTCCAGATACTTTTCTCTCACTAGCGTCTAGAACGCACGATTTTGTGATCGTCAACTGATGATGAGTGAATGTGTGCGGTTTCAGTTTTTAGTGACTAGCGCCGAGTGGTGAACGAAAACGTAGCCAGCTATATGGCTGCGTGGGGGTATAGCTCAGTGGTAGAGCGCTCCCTTAGCATGGGAGAGGGCTGGGGTTCAATTCCCCATACCTCCAGATACTTTTCTCTCACTAGCGTCTAGAACGCACGATTTTGTGATCGTCAACTGATGATGAGTGAATGTGTGCGGTTTCAGTTTTTAGTGACTAGCGCCGAGTGGTGAACGAAAACGTAGCCAGCTATATGGCTGCGTGGGGGTATAGCTCAGTGGTAGAGCGCTCCCTTAGCATGGGGAGAGGGCTGGGGTTCAATTCCCCATACCTCCAGATACTTTTCTCTCACTAGCGTCTAGAACGCACGATTTTGTGATCGTCAACTGATGATGAGTGAATGTGTGCGGTTTCAGTTTTTAGTGACTAGCGCCGAGTGGTGAACGAAAACGTAGCCAGCTATATGGCTGCGTGGGGGTATAGCTCAGTGGTAGAGCGCTCCCTTAGCATGGGAGAGGGCTGGGGTTCAATTCCCCATACCTCCAGATACTTTTCTCTCACTAGCGTCTAGAACGCACGATTTTGTGATCGTCAACTGATGATGAGTGAATGTGTGCGGTTTCAGTTTTTAGTGACTAGCGCCGAGTGGTGAACGAAAACGTAGCCAGCTATATGGCTGCGTGGGGGTATAGCTCAGTGGTAGAGCGCTCCCTTAGCATGGGAGAGGGCTGGGGTTCAATTCCCCATACCTCCAGATACTTTTCTCTCACTAGCGTCTAGAACGCACGATTTTGTGATCGTCAACTGATGATGAGTGAATGTGTGCGGTTTCAGTTTTTAGTGACTAGCGCCGAGTGGTGAACGAAAACGTAGCCAGCTATATGGCTGCGTGGGGGTATAGCTCAGTGGTAGAGCGCTCCCTTAGCATGGGAGAGGGCTGGGGTTCAATTCCCCATACCTCCAGATACTTTTCTCTCACTAGCGTCTAGAACGCACGATTTTGTGATCGTCAACTGATGATGAGTGAATGTGTGCGGTTTCAGTTTTTAGTGACTAGCGCCGAGTGGTGAACGAAAACGTAGCCAGCTATATGGCTGCGTGGGGGTATAGCTCAGTGGTAGAGCGCTCCCTTAGCATGGGAGAGGGCTGGGGTTCAATTCCCCATACCTCCAGATACTTTTCTCTCACTAGCGTCTAGAACGCACGATTTTGTGATCGTCAACTGATGATGAGTGAATGTGTGCGGTTTCAGTTTTTAGTGACTAGCGCCGAGTGGTGAACGAAAACGTAGCCAGCTATATGGCTGCGTGGGGGTATAGCTCAGTGGTAGAGCGCTCCCTTAGCATGGGAGAGGGCTGGGGTTCAATTCCCCATACCTCCAGATACTTTTCTCTCACTAGCGTCTAGAACGCACGATTTTGTGATCGTCAACTGATGATGAGTGAATGTGTGCGGTTTCAGTTTTTAGTGACTAGCGCCGAGTGGTGAACGAAAACGTAGCCAGCTATATGGCTGCGTGGGGGTATAGCTCAGTGGTAGAGCGCTCCCTTAGCATGGGAGAGGGCTGGGGTTCAATTCCCCATACCTCCAGATACTTTTCTCTCACTAGCGTCTAGAACGCACGATTTTGTGATCGTCAACTGATGATGAGTGAATGTGTGCGGTTTCAGTTTTTAGTGACTAGCGCCGAGTGGTGAACGAAAACGTAGCCAGCTATATGGCTGCGTGGGGGTATAGCTCAGTGGTAGAGCGCTCCCTTAGCATGGGAGAGGGCTGGGGTTCAATTCCCCATACCTCCAGATACTTTTCTCTCACTAGCGTCTAGAACGCACGATTTTGTGATCGTCAACTGATGATGAGTGAATGTGTGCGGTTTCAGTTTTTAGTGACTAGCGCCGAGTGGTGAACGAAAACGTAGCCAGCTATATGGCTGCGTGGGGGTATAGCTCAGTGGTAGAGCGCTCCCTTAGCATGGGAGAGGGCTGGGGTTCAATTCCCCATACCTCCAGATACTTTTCTCTCACTAGCGTCTAGAACGCACGATTTTGTGATCGTCAACTGATGATGAGTGAATGTGTGCGGTTTCAGTTTTTAGTGACTAGCGCCGAGTGGTGAACGAAAACGTAGCCAGCTATATGGCTGCGTGGGGGTATAGCTCAGTGGTAGAGCGCTCCCTTAGCATGGGAGAGGGCTGGGGTTCAATTCCCCATACCTCCAGATACTTTTCTCTCACTAGCGTCTAGAACGCACGATTTTGTGATCGTCAACTGATGATGAGTGAATGTGTGCGGTTTCAGTTTTTAGTGACTAGCGCCGAGTGGTGAACGAAAACGTAGCCAGCTATATGGCTGCGTGGGGGTATAGCTCAGTGGTAGAGCGCTCCCTTAGCATGGGAGAGGGCTGGGGTTCAATTCCCCATACCTCCAGATACTTTTCTCTCACTAGCGTCTAGAACGCACGATTTTGTGATCGTCAACTGATGATGAGTGAATGTGTGCGGTTTCAGTTTTTAGTGACTAGCGCCGAGTGGTGAACGAAAACGTAGCCAAGCTATATGGCTGCGTGGGGGTATAGCTCAGTGGTAGAGCGCTCCCCTTAGCATGGGAGAGGGCTGGGGTTCAATTCCCCATACCTCCAGATACTTTTTCTCTCACTAGCGTCTAGAACGCACGATTTTGTGATCGTCAACTGATGATGAGTGAATGTGTGCGGTTTCAGTTTTTAGTGACTAGCGCCGAGTGGTGAACGAAAACGTAGCCAGCTATATGGCTGCGTGGGGGTATAGCTCAGTGGTAGAGCGCTCCCTTAGCATGGGAGAGGGCTGGGGTTCAATTCCCCATACCTCCAGATACTTTTCTCTCACTAGCGTCTAGAACGCACGATTTTGTGATCGTCAACTGATGATGAGTGAATGTGTGCGGTTTCAGTTTTTAGTGACTAGCGCCGAGTGGTGAACGAAAACGTAGCCAGCTATATGGCTGCGTGGGGGTATAGCTCAGTGGTAGAGCGCTCCCTTAGCATGGGAGAGGGCTGGGGTTCAATTCCCCATACCTCCAGATACTTTTCTCTCACTAGCGTCTAGAACGCACGATTTTGTGATCGTCAACTGATGATGAGTGAATGTGTGCGGTTTCAGTTTTTAGTGACTAGCGCCGAGTGGTGAACGAAAACGTAGCCAGCTATATGGCTGCGTGGGGGGTATAGCTCAGTGGTAGAGCGCTCCCTTAGCATGGGAGAGGGCTGGGGTTCAATTCCCCATACCTCCAGATACTTTTCTCTCACTAGCGTCTAGAACGCACGATTTTGTGATCGTCAACTGATGATGAGTGAATGTGTGCGGTTTCAGTTTTTAGTGACTAGCGCCGAGTGGTGAACGAAAACGTAGCCAGCTATATGGCTGCGTGGGGGTATAGCTCAGTGGTAGAGCGCTCCCTTAGCATGGGAGAGGGCTGGGGTTCAATTCCCCATACCTCCAGATACTTTTCTCTCACTAGCGTCTAGAACGCACGATTTTGTGATCGTCACTGATGATGAGTGAATGTGTGCGGTTTCAGTTTTTAGTGACTAGCGCCGAGTGGTGAACGAAAACGTAGCCAGCCTATATGGCTGCGTGGGGGTATAGCTCAGTGGTAGAGCGCTCCCTTAGCATGGGAGAGGGCTGGGGTTCAATTCCCCATACCTCCAGATACTTTTCTCTCACTAGCGTCTAGAACGCACGATTTTGTGATCGTCAACTGATGATGAGTGAATGTGTGCGGTTTCAGTTTTTAGTGACTAGGCGCCGAGTGGTGAACGAAAACGTAGCCAGCTATATGGCTGCGTGGGGTATAGCTCAGTGGTAGAGCGCTCCCTTAGCATGGGGAGAGG
>CAXIWP010000027.1:0-17836 GCA_964036235.1 Heterorhabditis bacteriophora | reverse complement strand
CTAGTCACTAAAAACTGAAACCGCACACATTCACTCATCATCAGTTGACGATCACAAAATCGTGCGTTCTAGACGCTAGTGAGAGAAAAGTATCTGGAGGTATGGGGAATTGAACCCCAGCCCTCTCCCATGCTAAGGGAGCGCTCTACCACTGAGCTATACCCCCACGCAGCCATATAGCTGGCTACGTTTTCGTTCACCACTCGGCGCTAGTCACTAAAAACTGAAACCGCACACATTCACTCATCATCAGTTGACGATCACAAAATCGTGCGTTCTAGACGCTAGTGAGAGAAAAGTATCTGGAGGTATGGGGAATTGAACCCCAGCCCTCTCCCATGCTAAGGGAGCGCTCTACCACTGAGCTATACCCCCACGCAGCCATATAGCTGGCTACGTTTTCGTTCACCACTCGGCGCTAGTCACTAAAAACTGAAACCGCACACATTCACTCATCATCAGTTGACGATCACAAAATCGTGCGTTCTAGACGCTAGTGAGAGAAAAGTATCTGGAGGTATGGGGAATTGAACCCCAGCCCTCTCCCATGCTAAGGGAGCGCTCTACCACTGAGCTATACCCCCACGCAGCCATATAGCTGGCTACGTTTTCGTTCACCACTCGGCGCTAGTCACTAAAAACTGAAACCGCACACATTCACTCATCATCAGTTGACGATCACAAAATCGTGCGTTCTAGACGCTAGTGAGAGAAAAGTATCTGGAGGTATGGGGAATTGAACCCCAGCCCTCTCCCATGCTAAGGGAGCGCTCTACCACTGAGCTATACCCCCACGCAGCCATATAGCTGGCTACGTTTTCGTTCACCACTCGGCGCTAGTCACTAAAAACTGAAACCGCACACATTCACTCATCATCAGTTGACGATCACAAAATCGTGCGTTCTAGACGCTAGTGAGAGAAAAGTATCTGGAGGTATGGGGAATTGAACCCCAGCCCTCTCCCATGCTAAGGGAGCGCTCTACCACTGAGCTATACCCCCACGCAGCCATATAGCTGGCTACGTTTTCGTTCACCACTCGGCGCTAGTCACTAAAAACTGAAACCGCACACATTCACTCATCATCAGTTGACGATCACAAAATCGTGCGTTCTAGACGCTAGTGAGAGAAAAGTATCTGGAGGTATGGGGAATTGAACCCCAGCCCTCTCCCATGCTAAGGGAGCGCTCTACCACTGAGCTATACCCCCACGCAGCCATATAGCTGGCTACGTTTTCGTTCACCACTCGGCGCTAGTCACTAAAAACTGAAACCGCACACATTCACTCATCATCAGTTGACGATCACAAAATCGTGCGTTCTAGACGCTAGTGAGAGAAAAGTATCTGGAGGTATGGGGAATTGAACCCCAGCCCTCTCCCATGCTAAGGGAGCGCTCTACCACTGAGCTATACCCCCACGCAGCCATATAGCTGGCTACGTTTTCGTTCACCACTCGGCGCTAGTCACTAAAAACTGAAACCGCACACATTCACTCATCATCAGTTGACGATCACAAAATCGTGCGTTCTAGACGCTAGTGAGAGAAAAGTATCTGGAGGTATGGGGAATTGAACCCCAGCCCTCTCCCATGCTAAGGGAGCGCTCTACCACTGAGCTATACCCCCACGCAGCCATATAGCTGGCTACGTTTTCGTTCACCACTCGGCGCTAGTCACTAAAAACTGAAACCGCACACATTCACTCATCATCAGTTGACGATCACAAAATCGTGCGTTCTAGACGCTAGTGAGAGAAAAGTATCTGGAGGTATGGGGAATTGAACCCCAGCCCTCTCCCATGCTAAGGGAGCGCTCTACCACTGAGCTATACCCCCACGCAGCCATATAGCTGGCTACGTTTTCGTTCACCACTCGGCGCTAGTCACTAAAAACTGAAACCGCACACATTCACTCATCATCAGTTGACGATCACAAAATCGTGCGTTCTAGACGCTAGTGAGAGAAAAGTATCTGGAGGTATGGGGAATTGAACCCCAGCCCTCTCCCATGCTAAGGGAGCGCTCTACCACTGAGCTATACCCCCACGCAGCCATATAGCTGGCTACGTTTTCGTTCACCACTCGGCGCTAGTCACTAAAAACTGAAACCGCACACATTCACTCATCATCAGTTGACGATCACAAAATCGTGCGTTCTAGACGCTAGTGAGAGAAAAGTATCTGGAGGTATGGGGAATTGAACCCCAGCCCTCTCCCATGCTAAGGGAGCGCTCTACCACTGAGCTATACCCCCACGCAGCCATATAGCTGGCTACGTTTTCGTTCACCACTCGGCGCTAGTCACTAAAAACTGAAACCGCACACATTCACTCATCATCAGTTGACGATCACAAAATCGTGCGTTCTAGACGCTAGTGAGAGAAAAGTATCTGGAGGTATGGGGAATTGAACCCCAGCCCTCTCCCATGCTAAGGGAGCGCTCTACCACTGAGCTATACCCCCACGCAGCCATATAGCTGGCTACGTTTTCGTTCACCACTCGGCGCTAGTCACTAAAAACTGAAACCGCACACATTCACTCATCATCAGTTGACGATCACAAAATCGTGCGTTCTAGACGCTAGTGAGAGAAAAGTATCTGGAGGTATGGGGAATTGAACCCCAGCCCTCTCCCATGCTAAGGGAGCGCTCTACCACTGAGCTATACCCCCACGCAGCCATATAGCTGGCTACGTTTTCGTTCACCACTCGGCGCTAGTCACTAAAAACTGAAACCGCACACATTCACTCATCATCAGTTGACGATCACAAAATCGTGCGTTCTAGACGCTAGTGAGAGAAAAGTATCTGGAGGTATGGGGAATTGAACCCCAGCCCTCTCCCATGCTAAGGGAGCGCTCTACCACTGAGCTATACCCCCACGCAGCCATATAGCTGGCTACGTTTTCGTTCACCACTCGGCGCTAGTCACTAAAAACTGAAACCGCACACATTCACTCATCATCAGTTGACGATCACAAAATCGTGCGTTCTAGACGCTAGTGAGAGAAAAGTATCTGGAGGTATGGGGAATTGAACCCCAGCCCTCTCCCATGCTAAGGGAGCGCTCTACCACTGAGCTATACCCCCACGCAGCCATATAGCTGGCTACGTTTTCGTTCACCACTCGGCGCTAGTCACTAAAAACTGAAACCGCACACATTCACTCATCATCAGTTGACGATCACAAAATCGTGCGTTCTAGACGCTAGTGAGAGAAAAGTATCTGGAGGTATGGGGAATTGAACCCCAGCCCTCTCCCATGCTAAGGGAGCGCTCTACCACTGAGCTATACCCCCACGCAGCCATATAGCTGGCTACGTTTTCGTTCACCACTCGGCGCTAGTCACTAAAAACTGAAACCGCACACATTCACTCATCATCAGTTGACGATCACAAAATCGTGCGTTCTAGACGCTAGTGAGAGAAAAGTATCTGGAGGTATGGGGAATTGAACCCCAGCCCTCTCCCATGCTAAGGGAGCGCTCTACCACTGAGCTATACCCCCACGCAGCCATATAGCTGGCTACGTTTTCGTTCACCACTCGGCGCTAGTCACTAAAAACTGAAACCGCACACATTCAATCATCATCAGTTGACGATCACAAAATCGTGCGTTCTAGACGCTAGTGAGAGAAAAGTATCTGGAGGTATGGGGAATTGAACCCCAGCCCTCTCCCATGCTAAGGGAGCGCTCTACCACTGAGCTATACCCCCACGCAGCCATATAGCTGGCTACGTTTTCGTTCACCACTCGGCGCTAGTCACTAAAAACTGAAACCGCACACATTCACTCATCATCAGTTGACGATCACAAAATCGTGCGTTCTAGACGCTAGTGAGAGAAAAGTATCTGGAGGTATGGGGAATTGAACCCCAGCCCTCTCCCATGCTAAGGGAGCGCTCTACCACTGAGCTATACCCCCACGCAGCCATATAGCTGGCTACGTTTTCGTTCACCACTCGGCGCTAGTCACTAAAAACTGAAACCGCACACATTCACTCATCATCAGTTGACGATCACAAAATCGTGCGTTCTAGACGCTAGTGAGAGAAAAGTATCTGGAGGTATGGGGAATTGAACCCCAGCCCTCTCCCATGCTAAGGGAGCGCTCTACCACTGAGCTATACCCCCACGCAGCCATATAGCTGGCTACGTTTTCGTTCACCACTCGGCGCTAGTCACTAAAAACTGAAACCGCACACATTCACTCATCATCAGTTGACGATCACAAAATCGTGCGTTCTAGACGCTAGTGAGAGAAAAGTATCTGGAGGTATGGGGAATTGAACCCCAGCCCTCTCCCATGCTAAGGGAGCGCTCTACCACTGAGCTATACCCCCACGCAGCCATATAGCTGGCTACGTTTTCGTTCACCACTCGGCGCTAGTCACTAAAAACTGAAACCGCACACATTCACTCATCATCAGTTGACGATCACAAAATCGTGCGTTCTAGACGCTAGTGAGAGAAAAGTATCTGGAGGTATGGGGAATTGAACCCCAGCCCTCTCCCATGCTAAGGGAGCGCTCTACCACTGAGCTATACCCCCACGCAGCCATATAGCTGGCTACGTTTTCGTTCACCACTCGGCGCTAGTCACTAAAAACTGAAACCGCACACATTCACTCATCATCAGTTGACGATCACAAAATCGTGCGTTCTAGACGCTAGTGAGAGAAAAGTATCTGGAGGTATGGGGAATTGAACCCCAGCCCTCTCCCATGCTAAGGGAGCGCTCTACCACTGAGCTATACCCCCACGCAGCCATATAGCTGGCTACGTTTTCGTTCACCACTCGGCGCTAGTCACTAAAAACTGAAACCGCACACATTCACTCATCATCAGTTGACGATCACAAAATCGTGCGTTCTAGACGCTAGTGAGAGAAAAGTATCTGGAGGTATGGGGAATTGAACCCCAGCCCTCTCCCATGCTAAGGGAGCGCTCTACCACTGAGCTATACCCCCACGCAGCCATATAGCTGGCTACGTTTTCGTTCACCACTCGGCGCTAGTCACTAAAAACTGAAACCGCACACATTCACTCATCATCAGTTGACGATCACAAAATCGTGCGTTCTAGACGCTAGTGAGAGAAAAGTATCTGGAGGTATGGGGAATTGAACCCCAGCCCTCTCCCATGCTAAGGGAGCGCTCTACCACTGAGCTATACCCCCACGCAGCCATATAGCTGGCTACGTTTTCGTTCACCACTCGGCGCTAGTCACTAAAAACTGAAACCGCACACATTCACTCATCATCAGTTGACGATCACAAAATCGTGCGTTCTAGACGCTAGTGAGAGAAAAGTATCTGGAGGTATGGGGAATTGAACCCCAGCCCTCTCCCATGCTAAGGGAGCGCTCTACCACTGAGCTATACCCCCACGCAGCCATATAGCTGGCTACGTTTTCGTTCACCACTCGGCGCTAGTCACTAAAAACTGAAACCGCACACATTCACTCATCATCAGTTGACGATCACAAAATCGTGCGTTCTAGACGCTAGTGAGAGAAAAGTATCTGGAGGTATGGGGAATTGAACCCCAGCCCTCTCCCATGCTAAGGGAGCGCTCTACCACTGAGCTATACCCCCACGCAGCCATATAGCTGGCTACGTTTTCGTTCACCACTCGGCGCTAGTCACTAAAAACTGAAACCGCACACATTCACTCATCATCAGTTGACGATCACAAAATCGTGCGTTCTAGACGCTAGTGAGAGAAAAGTATCTGGAGGTATGGGGAATTGAACCCCAGCCCTCTCCCATGCTAAGGGAGCGCTCTACCACTGAGCTATACCCCCACGCAGCCATATAGCTGGCTACGTTTTCGTTCACCACTCGGCGCTAGTCACTAAAAACTGAAACCGCACACATTCACTCATCATCAGTTGACGATCACAAAATCGTGCGTTCTAGACGCTAGTGAGAGAAAAGTATCTGGAGGTATGGGGAATTGAACCCCAGCCCTCTCCCATGCTAAGGGAGCGCTCTACCACTGAGCTATACCCCCACGCAGCCATATAGCTGGCTACGTTTTCGTTCACCACTCGGCGCTAGTCACTAAAAACTGAAACCGCACACATTCACTCATCATCAGTTGACGATCACAAAATCGTGCGTTCTAGACGCTAGTGAGAGAAAAGTATCTGGAGGTATGGGGAATTGAACCCCAGCCCTCTCCCATGCTAAGGGAGCGCTCTACCACTGAGCTATACCCCCACGCAGCCATATAGCTGGCTACGTTTTCGTTCACCACTCGGCGCTAGTCACTAAAAACTGAAACCGCACACATTCACTCATCATCAGTTGACGATCACAAAATCGTGCGTTCTAGACGCTAGTGAGAGAAAAGTATCTGGAGGTATGGGGAATTGAACCCCAGCCCTCTCCCATGCTAAGGGAGCGCTCTACCACTGAGCTATACCCCCACGCAGCCATATAGCTGGCTACGTTTTCGTTCACCACTCGGCGCTAGTCACTAAAAACTGAAACCGCACACATTCACTCATCATCAGTTGACGATCACAAAATCGTGCGTTCTAGACGCTAGTGAGAGAAAAGTATCTGGAGGTATGGGGAATTGAACCCCAGCCCTCTCCCATGCTAAGGGAGCGCTCTACCACTGAGCTATACCCCCACGCAGCCATATAGCTGGCTACGTTTTCGTTCACCACTCGGCGCTAGTCACTAAAAACTGAAACCGCACACATTCACTCATCATCAGTTGACGATCACAAAATCGTGCGTTCTAGACGCTAGTGAGAGAAAAGTATCTGGAGGTATGGGGAATTGAACCCCAGCCCTCTCCCATGCTAAGGGAGCGCTCTACCACTGAGCTATACCCCCACGCAGCCATATAGCTGGCTACGTTTTCGTTCACCACTCGGCGCTAGTCACTAAAAACTGAAACCGCACACATTCACTCATCATCAGTTGACGATCACAAAATCGTGCGTTCTAGACGCTAGTGAGAGAAAAGTATCTGGAGGTATGGGGAATTGAACCCCAGCCCTCTCCCATGCTAAGGGAGCGCTCTACCACTGAGCTATACCCCCACGCAGCCATATAGCTGGCTACGTTTTCGTTCACCACTCGGCGCTAGTCACTAAAAACTGAAACCGCACACATTCACTCATCATCAGTTGACGATCACAAAATCGTGCGTTCTAGACGCTAGTGAGAGAAAAGTATCTGGAGGTATGGGGAATTGAACCCCAGCCCTCTCCCATGCTAAGGGAGCGCTCTACCACTGAGCTATACCCCCACGCAGCCATATAGCTGGCTACGTTTTCGTTCACCACTCGGCGCTAGTCACTAAAAACTGAAACCGCACACATTCACTCATCATCAGTTGACGATCACAAAATCGTGCGTTCTAGACGCTAGTGAGAGAAAAGTATCTGGAGGTATGGGGAATTGAACCCCAGCCCTCTCCCATGCTAAGGGAGCGCTCTACCACTGAGCTATACCCCCACGCAGCCATATAGCTGGCTACGTTTTCGTTCACCACTCGGCGCTAGTCACTAAAAACTGAAACCGCACACATTCACTCATCATCAGTTGACGATCACAAAATCGTGCGTTCTAGACGCTAGTGAGAGAAAAGTATCTGGAGGTATGGGGAATTGAACCCCAGCCCTCTCCCATGCTAAGGGAGCGCTCTACCACTGAGCTATACCCCCACGCAGCCATATAGCTGGCTACGTTTTCGTTCACCACTCGGCGCTAGTCACTAAAAACTGAAACCGCACACATTCACTCATCATCAGTTGACGATCACAAAATCGTGCGTTCTAGACGCTAGTGAGAGAAAAGTATCTGGAGGTATGGGGAATTGAACCCCAGCCCTCTCCCATGCTAAGGGAGCGCTCTACCACTGAGCTATACCCCCACGCAGCCATATAGCTGGCTACGTTTTCGTTCACCACTCGGCGCTAGTCACTAAAAACTGAAACCGCACACATTCACTCATCATCAGTTGACGATCACAAAATCGTGCGTTCTAGACGCTAGTGAGAGAAAAGTATCTGGAGGTATGGGGAATTGAACCCCAGCCCTCTCCCATGCTAAGGGAGCGCTCTACCACTGAGCTATACCCCCACGCAGCCATATAGCTGGCTACGTTTTCGTTCACCACTCGGCGCTAGTCACTAAAAACTGAAACCGCACACATTCACTCATCATCAGTTGACGATCACAAAATCGTGCGTTCTAGACGCTAGTGAGAGAAAAGTATCTGGAGGTATGGGGAATTGAACCCCAGCCCTCTCCCATGCTAAGGGAGCGCTCTACCACTGAGCTATACCCCCACGCAGCCATATAGCTGGCTACGTTTTCGTTCACCACTCGGCGCTAGTCACTAAAAACTGAAACCGCACACATTCACTCATCATCAGTTGACGATCACAAAATCGTGCGTTCTAGACGCTAGTGAGAGAAAAGTATCTGGAGGTATGGGGAATTGAACCCCAGCCCTCTCCCATGCTAAGGGAGCGCTCTACCACTGAGCTATACCCCCACGCAGCCATATAGCTGGCTACGTTTTCGTTCACCACTCGGCGCTAGTCACTAAAAACTGAAACCGCACACATTCACTCATCATCAGTTGACGATCACAAAATCGTGCGTTCTAGACGCTAGTGAGAGAAAAGTATCTGGAGGTATGGGGAATTGAACCCCAGCCCTCTCCCATGCTAAGGGAGCGCTCTACCACTGAGCTATACCCCCACGCAGCCATATAGCTGGCTACGTTTTCGTTCACCACTCGGCGCTAGTCACTAAAAACTGAAACCGCACACATTCACTCATCATCAGTTGACGATCACAAAATCGTGCGTTCTAGACGCTAGTGAGAGAAAAGTATCTGGAGGTATGGGGAATTGAACCCCAGCCCTCTCCCATGCTAAGGGAGCGCTCTACCACTGAGCTATACCCCCACGCAGCCATATAGCTGGCTACGTTTTCGTTCACCACTCGGCGCTAGTCACTAAAAACTGAAACCGCACACATTCACTCATCATCAGTTGACGATCACAAAATCGTGCGTTCTAGACGCTAGTGAGAGAAAAGTATCTGGAGGTATGGGGAATTGAACCCCAGCCCTCTCCCATGCTAAGGGAGCGCTCTACCACTGAGCTATACCCCCACGCAGCCATATAGCTGGCTACGTTTTCGTTCACCACTCGGCGCTAGTCACTAAAAACTGAAACCGCACACATTCACTCATCATCAGTTGACGATCACAAAATCGTGCGTTCTAGACGCTAGTGAGAGAAAAGTATCTGGAGGTATGGGGAATTGAACCCCAGCCCTCTCCCATGCTAAGGGAGCGCTCTACCACTGAGCTATACCCCCACGCAGCCATATAGCTGGCTACGTTTTCGTTCACCACTCGGCGCTAGTCACTAAAAACTGAAACCGCACACATTCACTCATCATCAGTTGACGATCACAAAATCGTGCGTTCTAGACGCTAGTGAGAGAAAAGTATCTGGAGGTATGGGGAATTGAACCCCAGCCCTCTCCCATGCTAAGGGAGCGCTCTACCACTGAGCTATACCCCCACGCAGCCATATAGCTGGCTACGTTTTCGTTCACCACTCGGCGCTAGTCACTAAAAACTGAAACCGCACACATTCACTCATCATCAGTTGACGATCACAAAATCGTGCGTTCTAGACGCTAGTGAGAGAAAAGTATCTGGAGGTATGGGGAATTGAACCCCAGCCCTCTCCCATGCTAAGGGAGCGCTCTACCACTGAGCTATACCCCCACGCAGCCATATAGCTGGCTACGTTTTCGTTCACCACTCGGCGCTAGTCACTAAAAACTGAAACCGCACACATTCACTCATCATCAGTTGACGATCACAAAATCGTGCGTTCTAGACGCTAGTGAGAGAAAAGTATCTGGAGGTATGGGGAATTGAACCCCAGCCCTCTCCCATGCTAAGGGAGCGCTCTACCACTGAGCTATACCCCCACGCAGCCATATAGCTGGCTACGTTTTCGTTCACCACTCGGCGCTAGTCACTAAAAACTGAAACCGCACACATTCACGTCATCATCAGTTGACGATCACAAAATCGTGCGTTCTAGACGCTAGTGAGAGAAAAGTATCTGGAGGTATGGGGAATTGAACCCCAGCCCTCTCCCATGCTAAGGGAGCGCTCTACCACTGAGCTATACCCCCACGCAGCCATATAGCTGGCTACGTTTTCGTTCACCACTCGGCGCTAGTCACTAAAAACTGAAACCGCACACATTCACTCATCATCAGTTGACGATCAAAATCGTGCGTTCTAGACGCTAGTGAGAGAAAAGTATCTGGAGGTATGGGGAATTGAACCCCAGCCCTCTCCCATGCTAAGGGAGCGCTCTACCACTGAGCTATACCCCCACGCAGCCATATAGCTGGCTACGTTTTCGTTCACCACTCGGCGCTAGTCACTAAAAACTGAAACCGCACACATTCACTCATCATCAGTTGACGATCACAAAATCGTGCGTTCTAGACGCTAGTGAGAGAAAAGTATCTGGAGGTATGGGGAATTGAACCCCAGCCCTCTCCCATGCTAAGGGAGCGCTCTACCACTGAGCTATACCCCCACGCAGCCATATAGCTGGCTACGTTTTCGTTCACCACTCGGCGCTAGTCACTAAAAACTGAAACCGCACACATTCACTCATCATCAGTTGACGATCACAAAATCGTGCGTTCTAGACGCTAGTGAGAGAAAAGTATCTGGAGGTATGGGGAATTGAACCCCAGCCCTCTCCCATGCTAAGGGAGCGCTCTACCACTGAGCTATACCCCCACGCAGCCATATAGCTGGCTACGTTTTCGTTCACCACTCGGCGCTAGTCACTAAAAACTGAAACCGCACACATTCACTCATCATCAGTTGACGATCACAAAATCGTGCGTTCTAGACGCTAGTGAGAGAAAAGTATCTGGAGGTATGGGGAATTGAACCCCAGCCCTCTCCCATGCTAAGGGAGCGCTCTACCACTGAGCTATACCCCCACGCAGCCATATAGCTGGCTACGTTTTCGTTCACCACTCGGCGCTAGTCACTAAAAACTGAAACCGCACACATTCACTCATCATCAGTTGACGATCACAAAATCGTGCGTTCTAGACGCTAGTGAGAGAAAAGTATCTGGAGGTATGGGGAATTGAACCCCAGCCCTCTCCCATGCTAAGGGAGCGCTCTACCACTGAGCTATACCCCCACGCAGCCATATAGCTGGCTACGTTTTCGTTCACCACTCGGCGCTAGTCACTAAAAACTGAAACCGCACACATTCACTCATCATCAGTTGACGATCACAAAATCGTGCGTTCTAGACGCTAGTGAGAGAAAAGTATCTGGAGGTATGGGGAATTGAACCCCAGCCCTCTCCCATGCTAAGGGAGCGCTCTACCACTGAGCTATACCCCCACGCAGCCATATAGCTGGCTACGTTTTCGTTCACCACTCGGCGCTAGTCACTAAAAACTGAAACCGCACACATTCACTCATCATCAGTTGACGATCACAAAATCGTGCGTTCTAGACGCTAGTGAGAGAAAAGTATCTGGAGGTATGGGGAATTGAACCCCAGCCCTCTCCCATGCTAAGGGAGCGCTCTACCACTGAGCTATACCCCCACGCAGCCATATAGCTGGCTACGTTTTCGTTCACCACTCGGCGCTAGTCACTAAAAACTGAAACCGCACACATTCACTCATCATCAGTTGACGATCACAAAATCGTGCGTTCTAGACGCTAGTGAGAGAAAAGTATCTGGAGGTATGGGGAATTGAACCCCAGCCCTCTCCCATGCTAAGGGAGCGCTCTACCACTGAGCTATACCCCCACGCAGCCATATAGCTGGCTACGTTTTCGTTCACCACTCGGCGCTAGTCACTAAAAACTGAAACCGCACACATTCACTCATCATCAGTTGACGATCACAAAATCGTGCGTTCTAGACGCTAGTGAGAGAAAAGTATCTGGAGGTATGGGGAATTGAACCCCAGCCCTCTCCCATGCTAAGGGAGCGCTCTACCACTGAGCTATACCCCCACGCAGCCATATAGCTGGCTACGTTTTCGTTCACCACTCGGCGCTAGTCACTAAAAACTGAAACCGCACACATTCACTCATCATCAGTTGACGATCACAAAATCGTGCGTTCTAGACGCTAGTGAGAGAAAAGTATCTGGAGGTATGGGGAATTGAACCCCAGCCCTCTCCCATGCTAAGGGAGCGCTCTACCACTGAGCTATACCCCCACGCAGCCATATAGCTGGCTACGTTTTCGTTCACCACTCGGCGCTAGTCACTAAAAACTGAAACCGCACACATTCACTCATCATCAGTTGACGATCACAAAATCGTGCGTTCTAGACGCTAGTGAGAGAAAAGTATCTGGAGGTATGGGGAATTGAACCCCAGCCCTCTCCCATGCTAAGGGAGCGCTCTACCACTGAGCTATACCCCCACGCAGCCATATAGCTGGCTACGTTTTCGTTCACCACTCGGCGCTAGTCACTAAAAACTGAAACCGCACACATTCACTCATCATCAGTTGACGATCACAAAATCGTGCGTTCTAGACGCTAGTGAGAGAAAAGTATCTGGAGGTATGGGGAATTGAACCCCAGCCCTCTCCCATGCTAAGGGAGCGCTCTACCACTGAGCTATACCCCCACGCAGCCATATAGCTGGCTACGTTTTCGTTCACCACTCGGCGCTAGTCACTAAAAACTGAAACCGCACACATTCACTCATCATCAGTTGACGATCACAAAATCGTGCGTTCTAGACGCTAGTGAGAGAAAAGTATCTGGAGGTATGGGGAATTGAACCCCAGCCCTCTCCCATGCTAAGGGAGCGCTCTACCACTGAGCTATACCCCCACGCAGCCATATAGCTGGCTACGTTTTCGTTCACCACTCGGCGCTAGTCACTAAAAACTGAAACCGCACACATTCACTCATCATCAGTTGACGATCACAAAATCGTGCGTTCTAGACGCTAGTGAGAGAAAAGTATCTGGAGGTATGGGGAATTGAACCCCAGCCCTCTCCCATGCTAAGGGAGCGCTCTACCACTGAGCTATACCCCCACGCAGCCATATAGCTGGCTACGTTTTCGTTCACCACTCGGCGCTAGTCACTAAAAACTGAAACCGCACACATTCACTCATCATCAGTTGACGATCACAAAATCGTGCGTTCTAGACGCTAGTGAGAGAAAAGTATCTGGAGGTATGGGGAATTGAACCCCAGCCCTCTCCCATGCTAAGGGAGCGCTCTACCACTGAGCTATACCCCCACGCAGCCATATAGCTGGCTACGTTTTCGTTCACCACTCGGCGCTAGTCACTAAAAACTGAAACCGCACACATTCACTCATCATCAGTTGACGATCACAAAATCGTGCGTTCTAGACGCTAGTGAGAGAAAAGTATCTGGAGGTATGGGGAATTGAACCCCAGCCCTCTCCCATGCTAAGGGAGCGCTCTACCACTGAGCTATACCCCCACGCAGCCATATAGCTGGCTACGTTTTCGTTCACCACTCGGCGCTAGTCACTAAAAACTGAAACCGCACACATTCACTCATCATCAGTTGACGATCACAAAATCGTGCGTTCTAGACGCTAGTGAGAGAAAAGTATCTGGAGGTATGGGGAATTGAACCCCAGCCCTCTCCCATGCTAAGGGAGCGCTCTACCACTGAGCTATACCCCCACGCAGCCATATAGCTGGCTACGTTTTCGTTCACCACTCGGCGCTAGTCACTAAAAACTGAAACCGCACACATTCACTCATCATCAGTTGACGATCACAAAATCGTGCGTTCTAGACGCTAGTGAGAGAAAAGTATCTGGAGGTATGGGGAATTGAACCCCAGCCCTCTCCCATGCTAAGGGAGCGCTCTACCACTGAGCTATACCCCCACGCAGCCATATAGCTGGCTACGTTTTCGTTCACCACTCGGCGCTAGTCACTAAAAACTGAAACCGCACACATTCACTCATCATCAGTTGACGATCACAAAATCGTGCGTTCTAGACGCTAGTGAGAGAAAAGTATCTGGAGGTATGGGGAATTGAACCCCAGCCCTCTCCCATGCTAAGGGAGCGCTCTACCACTGAGCTATACCCCCACGCAGCCATATAGCTGGCTACGTTTTCGTTCACCACTCGGCGCTAGTCACTAAAAACTGAAACCGCACACATTCACTCATCATCAGTTGACGATCACAAAATCGTGCGTTCTAGACGCTAGTGAGAGAAAAGTATCTGGAGGTATGGGGAATTGAACCCCAGCCCTCTCCCATGCTAAGGGAGCGCTCTACCACTGAGCTATACCCCCACGCAGCCATATAGCTGGCTACGTTTTCGTTCACCACTCGGCGCTAGTCACTAAAAACTGAAACCGCACACATTCACTCATCATCAGTTGACGATCACAAAATCGTGCGTTCTAGACGCTAGTGAGAGAAAAGTATCTGGAGGTATGGGGAATTGAACCCCAGCCCTCTCCCATGCTAAGGGAGCGCTCTACCACTGAGCTATACCCCCACGCAGCCATATAGCTGGCTACGTTTTCGTTCACCACTCGGCGCTAGTCACTAAAAACTGAAACCGCACACATTCACTCATCATCAGTTGACGATCACAAAATCGTGCGTTCTAGACGCTAGTGAGAGAAAAGTATCTGGAGGTATGGGGAATTGAACCCCAGCCCTCTCCCATGCTAAGGGAGCGCTCTACCACTGAGCTATACCCCCACGCAGCCATATAGCTGGCTACGTTTTCGTTCACCACTCGGCGCTAGTCACTAAAAACTGAAACCGCACACATTCACTCATCATCAGTTGACGATCACAAAATCGTGCGTTCTAGACGCTAGTGAGAGAAAAGTATCTGGAGGTATGGGGAATTGAACCCCAGCCCTCTCCCATGCTAAGGGAGCGCTCTACCACTGAGCTATACCCCCACGCAGCCATATAGCTGGCTACGTTTTCGTTCACCACTCGGCGCTAGTCACTAAAAACTGAAACCGCACACATTCACTCATCATCAGTTGACGATCACAAAATCGTGCGTTCTAGACGCTAGTGAGAGAAAAGTATCTGGAGGTATGGGGAATTGAACCCCAGCCCTCTCCCATGCTAAGGGAGCGCTCTACCACTGAGCTATACCCCCACGCAGCCATATAGCTGGCTACGTTTTCGTTCACCACTCGGCGCTAGTCACTAAAAACTGAAACCGCACACATTCACTCATCATCAGTTGACGATCACAAAATCGTGCGTTCTAGACGCTAGTGAGAGAAAAGTATCTGGAGGTATGGGGAATTGAACCCCAGCCCTCTCCCATGCTAAGGGAGCGCTCTACCACTGAGCTATACCCCCACGCAGCCATATAGCTGGCTACGTTTTCGTTCACCACTCGGCGCTAGTCACTAAAAACTGAAACCGCACACATTCACTCATCATCAGTTGACGATCACAAAATCGTGCGTTCTAGACGCTAGTGAGAGAAAAGTATCTGGAGGTATGGGGAATTGAACCCCAGCCCTCTCCCATGCTAAGGGAGCGCTCTACCACTGAGCTATACCCCCACGCAGCCATATAGCTGGCTACGTTTTCGTTCACCACTCGGCGCTAGTCACTAAAAACTGAAACCGCACACATTCACTCATCATCAGTTGACGATCACAAAATCGTGCGTTCTAGACGCTAGTGAGAGAAAAGTATCTGGAGGTATGGGGAATTGAACCCCAGCCCTCTCCCATGCTAAGGGAGCGCTCTACCACTGAGCTATACCCCCACGCAGCCATATAGCTGGCTACGTTTTCGTTCACCACTCGGCGCTAGTCACTAAAAACTGAAACCGCACACATTCACTCATCATCAGTTGACGATCACAAAATCGTGCGTTCTAGACGCTAGTGAGAGAAAAGTATCTGGAGGTATGGGGAATTGAACCCCAGCCCTCTCCCATGCTAAGGGAGCGCTCTACCACTGAGCTATACCCCCACGCAGCCATATAGCTGGCTACGTTTTCGTTCACCACTCGGCGCTAGTCACTAAAAACTGAAACCGCACACATTCACTCATCATCAGTTGACGATCACAAAATCGTGCGTTCTAGACGCTAGTGAGAGAAAAGTATCTGGAGGTATGGGGAATTGAACCCCAGCCCTCTCCCATGCTAAGGGAGCGCTCTACCACTGAGCTATACCCCCACGCAGCCATATAGCTGGCTACGTTTTCGTTCACCACTCGGCGCTAGTCACTAAAAACTGAAACCGCACACATTCACTCATCATCAGTTGACGATCACAAAATCGTGCGTTCTAGACGCTAGTGAGAGAAAAGTATCTGGAGGTATGGGGAATTGAACCCCAGCCCTCTCCCATGCTAAGGGAGCGCTCTACCACTGAGCTATACCCCCACGCAGCCATATAGCTGGCTACGTTTTCGTTCACCACTCGGCGCTAGTCACTAAAAACTGAAACCGCACACATTCACTCATCATCAGTTGACGATCACAAAATCGTGCGTTCTAGACGCTAGTGAGAGAAAAGTATCTGGAGGTATGGGGAATTGAACCCCAGCCCTCTCCCATAGCTAAGGGAGCGCTCTACCACTGAGCTATACCCCCACGCAGCCATATAGCTGGCTACGTTTTCGTTCACCACTCGGCGCTAGTCACTAAAAACTGAAACCGCACACATTCACTCATCATCAGTTGACGATCACAAAATCGTGCGTTCTAGACGCTAGTGAGAGAAAAGTATCTGGAGGTATGGGGAATTGAACCCCAGCCCTCTCCCATGCTAAGGGAGCGCTCTACCACTGAGCTATACCCCCACGCAGCCATATAGCTGGCTACGTTTTCGTTCACCACTCGGCGCTAGTCACTAAAAACTGAAACCGCACACATTCACTCATCATCAGTTGACGATCACAAAATCGTGCGTTCTAGACGCTAGTGAGAGAAAAGTATCTGGAGGTATGGGGAATTGAACCCCAGCCTCTCCCATGCTAAGGGAGCGCTCTACCACTGAGCTATACCCCCACGCAGCCATATAGCTGGCTACGTTTTCGTTCACCACTCGGCGCTAGTCACTAAAAACTGAAACCGCACACATTCACTCATCATCAGTTGACGATCACAAAATCGTGCGTTCTAGACGCTAGTGAGAGAAAAGTATCTGGAGGTATGGGGAATTGAACCCCAGCCCTCTCCCATGCTAAGGGAGCGCTCTACCACTGAGCTATACCCCCACGCAGCCATATAGCTGGCTACGTTTTCGTTCACCACTCGGCGCTAGTCACTAAAAACTGAAACCGCACACATTCACTCATCATCAGTTGACGATCACAAAATCGTGCGTTCTAGACGCTAGTGAGAGAAAAGTATCTGGAGGTATGGGGAATTGAACCCCAGCCCTCTCCCATGCTAAGGGAGCGCTCTACCACTGAGCTATACCCCCACGCAGCCATATAGCTGGCTACGTTTTCGTTCACCACTCGGCGCTAGTCACTAAAAACTGAAACCGCACACATTCACTCATCATCAGTTGACGATCACAAAATCGTGCGTTCTAGACGCTAGTGAGAGAAAAGTATCTGGAGGTATGGGGAATTGAACCCCAGCCCTCTCCCATGCTAAGGGAGCGCTCTACCACTGAGCTATACCCCCACGCAGCCATATAGCTGGCTACGTTTTCGTTCACCACTCGGCGCTAGTCACTAAAAACTGAAACCGCACACATTCACTCATCATCAGTTGACGATCACAAAATCGTGCGTTCTAG
>CAXIWP010000026.1:0-20806 GCA_964036235.1 Heterorhabditis bacteriophora | reverse complement strand
GTTGACGATCACAAAATCGTGCGTTCTAGACGCTAGTGAGAGAAAAGTATCTGGAGGTATGGGGAATTGAACCCCAGCCCTCTCCCATGCTAAGGGAGCGCTCTACCACTGAGCTATACCCCCACGCAGCCATATAGCTGGCTACGTTTTCGTTCACCACTCGGCGCTAGTCACTAAAAACTGAAACCGCACACATTCACTCATCATCAGTTGACGATCACAAAATCGTGCGTTCTAGACGCTAGTGAGAGAAAAGTATCTGGAGGTATGGGGAATTGAACCCCAGCCCTCTCCCATGCTAAGGGAGCGCTCTACCACTGAGCTATACCCCCACGCAGCCATATAGCTGGCTACGTTTTCGTTCACCACTCGGCGCTAGTCACTAAAAACTGAAACCGCACACATTCACTCATCATCAGTTGACGATCACAAAATCGTGCGTTCTAGACGCTAGTGAGAGAAAAGTATCTGGAGGTATGGGGAATTGAACCCCAGCCCTCTCCCATGCTAAGGGAGCGCTCTACCACTGAGCTATACCCCCACGCAGCCATATAGCTGGCTACGTTTTCGTTCACCACTCGGCGCTAGTCACTAAAAACTGAAACCGCACACATTCACTCATCATCAGTTGACGATCACAAAATCGTGCGTTCTAGACGCTAGTGAGAGAAAAGTATCTGGAGGTATGGGGAATTGAACCCCAGCCCTCTCCCATGCTAAGGGAGCGCTCTACCACTGAGCTATACCCCCACGCAGCCATATAGCTGGCTACGTTTTCGTTCACCACTCGGCGCTAGTCACTAAAAACTGAAACCGCACACATTCACTCATCATCAGTTGACGATCACAAAATCGTGCGTTCTAGACGCTAGTGAGAGAAAAGTATCTGGAGGTATGGGGAATTGAACCCCAGCCCTCTCCCATGCTAAGGGAGCGCTCTACCACTGAGCTATACCCCCACGCAGCCATATAGCTGGCTACGTTTTCGTTCACCACTCGGCGCTAGTCACTAAAAACTGAAACCGCACACATTCACTCATCATCAGTTGACGATCACAAAATCGTGCGTTCTAGACGCTAGTGAGAGAAAAGTATCTGGAGGTATGGGGAATTGAACCCCAGCCCTCTCCCATGCTAAGGGAGCGCTCTACCACTGAGCTATACCCCCACGCAGCCATATAGCTGGCTACGTTTTCGTTCACCACTCGGCGCTAGTCACTAAAAACTGAAACCGCACACATTCACTCATCATCAGTTGACGATCACAAAATCGTGCGTTCTAGACGCTAGTGAGAGAAAAGTATCTGGAGGTATGGGGAATTGAACCCCAGCCCTCTCCCATGCTAAGGGAGCGCTCTACCACTGAGCTATACCCCCACGCAGCCATATAGCTGGCTACGTTTTCGTTCACCACTCGGCGCTAGTCACTAAAAACTGAAACCGCACACATTCACTCATCATCAGTTGACGATCACAAAATCGTGCGTTCTAGACGCTAGTGAGAGAAAAGTATCTGGAGGTATGGGGAATTGAACCCCAGCCCTCTCCCATGCTAAGGGAGCGCTCTACCACTGAGCTATACCCCCACGCAGCCATATAGCTGGCTACGTTTTCGTTCACCACTCGGCGCTAGTCACTAAAAACTGAAACCGCACACATTCACTCATCATCAGTTGACGATCACAAAATCGTGCGTTCTAGACGCTAGTGAGAGAAAAGTATCTGGAGGTATGGGGAATTGAACCCCAGCCCTCTCCCATGCTAAGGGAGCGCTCTACCACTGAGCTATACCCCCACGCAGCCATATAGCTGGCTACGTTTTCGTTCACCACTCGGCGCTAGTCACTAAAAACTGAAACCGCACACATTCACTCATCATCAGTTGACGATCACAAAATCGTGCGTTCTAGACGCTAGTGAGAGAAAAGTATCTGGAGGTATGGGGAATTGAACCCCAGCCCTCTCCCATGCTAAGGGAGCGCTCTACCACTGAGCTATACCCCCACGCAGCCATATAGCTGGCTACGTTTTCGTTCACCACTCGGCGCTAGTCACTAAAAACTGAAACCGCACACATTCACTCATCATCAGTTGACGATCACAAAATCGTGCGTTCTAGACGCTAGTGAGAGAAAAGTATCTGGAGGTATGGGGAATTGAACCCCAGCCCTCTCCCATGCTAAGGGAGCGCTCTACCACTGAGCTATACCCCCACGCAGCCATATAGCTGGCTACGTTTTCGTTCACCACTCGGCGCTAGTCACTAAAAACTGAAACCGCACACATTCACTCATCATCAGTTGACGATCACAAAATCGTGCGTTCTAGACGCTAGTGAGAGAAAAGTATCTGGAGGTATGGGGAATTGAACCCCAGCCCTCTCCCATGCTAAGGGAGCGCTCTACCACTGAGCTATACCCCCACGCAGCCATATAGCTGGCTACGTTTTCGTTCACCACTCGGCGCTAGTCACTAAAAACTGAAACCGCACACATTCACTCATCATCAGTTGACGATCACAAAATCGTGCGTTCTAGACGCTAGTGAGAGAAAAGTATCTGGAGGTATGGGGAATTGAACCCCAGCCCTCTCCCATGCTAAGGGAGCGCTCTACCACTGAGCTATACCCCCACGCAGCCATATAGCTGGCTACGTTTTCGTTCACCACTCGGCGCTAGTCACTAAAAACTGAAACCGCACACATTCACTCATCATCAGTTGACGATCACAAAATCGTGCGTTCTAGACGCTAGTGAGAGAAAAGTATCTGGAGGTATGGGGAATTGAACCCCAGCCCTCTCCCATGCTAAGGGAGCGCTCTACCACTGAGCTATACCCCCACGCAGCCATATAGCTGGCTACGTTTTCGTTCACCACTCGGCGCTAGTCACTAAAAACTGAAACCGCACACATTCACTCATCATCAGTTGACGATCACAAAATCGTGCGTTCTAGACGCTAGTGAGAGAAAAGTATCTGGAGGTATGGGGAATTGAACCCCAGCCCTCTCCCATGCTAAGGGAGCGCTCTACCACTGAGCTATACCCCCACGCAGCCATATAGCTGGCTACGTTTTCGTTCACCACTCGGCGCTAGTCACTAAAAACTGAAACCGCACACATTCACTCATCATCAGTTGACGATCACAAAATCGTGCGTTCTAGACGCTAGTGAGAGAAAAGTATCTGGAGGTATGGGGAATTGAACCCCAGCCCTCTCCCATGCTAAGGGAGCGCTCTACCACTGAGCTATACCCCCACGCAGCCATATAGCTGGCTACGTTTTCGTTCACCACTCGGCGCTAGTCACTAAAAACTGAAACCGCACACATTCACTCATCATCAGTTGACGATCACAAAATCGTGCGTTCTAGACGCTAGTGAGAGAAAAGTATCTGGAGGTATGGGGAATTGAACCCCAGCCCTCTCCCATGCTAAGGGAGCGCTCTACCACTGAGCTATACCCCCACGCAGCCATATAGCTGGCTACGTTTTCGTTCACCACTCGGCGCTAGTCACTAAAAACTGAAACCGCACACATTCACTCATCATCAGTTGACGATCACAAAATCGTGCGTTCTAGACGCTAGTGAGAGAAAAGTATCTGGAGGTATGGGGAATTGAACCCCAGCCCTCTCCCATGCTAAGGGAGCGCTCTACCACTGAGCTATACCCCCACGCAGCCATATAGCTGGCTACGTTTTCGTTCACCACTCGGCGCTAGTCACTAAAAACTGAAACCGCACACATTCACTCATCATCAGTTGACGATCACAAAATCGTGCGTTCTAGACGCTAGTGAGAGAAAAGTATCTGGAGGTATGGGGAATTGAACCCCAGCCCTCTCCCATGCTAAGGGAGCGCTCTACCACTGAGCTATACCCCCACGCAGCCATATAGCTGGCTACGTTTTCGTTCACCACTCGGCGCTAGTCACTAAAAACTGAAACCGCACACATTCACTCATCATCAGTTGACGATCACAAAATCGTGCGTTCTAGACGCTAGTGAGAGAAAAGTATCTGGAGGTATGGGGAATTGAACCCCAGCCCTCTCCCATGCTAAGGGAGCGCTCTACCACTGAGCTATACCCCCACGCAGCCATATAGCTGGCTACGTTTTCGTTCACCACTCGGCGCTAGTCACTAAAAACTGAAACCGCACACATTCACTCATCATCAGTTGACGATCACAAAATCGTGCGTTCTAGACGCTAGTGAGAGAAAAGTATCTGGAGGTATGGGGAATTGAACCCCAGCCCTCTCCCATGCTAAGGGAGCGCTCTACCACTGAGCTATACCCCCACGCAGCCATATAGCTGGCTACGTTTTCGTTCACCACTCGGCGCTAGTCACTAAAAACTGAAACCGCACACATTCACTCATCATCAGTTGACGATCACAAAATCGTGCGTTCTAGACGCTAGTGAGAGAAAAGTATCTGGAGGTATGGGGAATTGAACCCCAGCCCTCTCCCATGCTAAGGGAGCGCTCTACCACTGAGCTATACCCCCACGCAGCCATATAGCTGGCTACGTTTTCGTTCACCACTCGGCGCTAGTCACTAAAAACTGAAACCGCACACATTCACTCATCATCAGTTGACGATCACAAAATCGTGCGTTCTAGACGCTAGTGAGAGAAAAGTATCTGGAGGTATGGGGAATTGAACCCCAGCCCTCTCCCATGCTAAGGGAGCGCTCTACCACTGAGCTATACCCCCACGCAGCCATATAGCTGGCTACGTTTTCGTTCACCACTCGGCGCTAGTCACTAAAAACTGAAACCGCACACATTCACTCATCATCAGTTGACGATCACAAAATCGTGCGTTCTAGACGCTAGTGAGAGAAAAGTATCTGGAGGTATGGGGAATTGAACCCCAGCCCTCTCCCATGCTAAGGGAGCGCTCTACCACTGAGCTATACCCCCACGCAGCCATATAGCTGGCTACGTTTTCGTTCACCACTCGGCGCTAGTCACTAAAAACTGAAACCGCACACATTCACTCATCATCAGTTGACGATCACAAAATCGTGCGTTCTAGACGCTAGTGAGAGAAAAGTATCTGGAGGTATGGGGAATTGAACCCCAGCCCTCTCCCATGCTAAGGGAGCGCTCTACCACTGAGCTATACCCCCACGCAGCCATATAGCTGGCTACGTTTTCGTTCACCACTCGGCGCTAGTCACTAAAAACTGAAACCGCACACATTCACTCATCATCAGTTGACGATCACAAAATCGTGCGTTCTAGACGCTAGTGAGAGAAAAGTATCTGGAGGTATGGGGAATTGAACCCCAGCCCTCTCCCATGCTAAGGGAGCGCTCTACCACTGAGCTATACCCCCACGCAGCCATATAGCTGGCTACGTTTTCGTTCACCACTCGGCGCTAGTCACTAAAAACTGAAACCGCACACATTCACTCATCATCAGTTGACGATCACAAAATCGTGCGTTCTAGACGCTAGTGAGAGAAAAGTATCTGGAGGTATGGGGAATTGAACCCCAGCCCTCTCCCATGCTAAGGGAGCGCTCTACC
Source organism: Heterorhabditis bacteriophora (assembly GCA_964036235.1). NCBI lineage: Eukaryota > Metazoa > Nematoda > Chromadorea > Rhabditida > Heterorhabditidae > Heterorhabditis > Heterorhabditis bacteriophora. The sequence goes on along the minus strand of CAXIWP010000026.1, from coordinate 15,265 downwards.
ACTGAGCTATACCCCCACGCAGCCATATAGCTGGCTACGTTTTCGTTCACCACTCGGCGCTAGTCACTAAAAACTGAAACCGCACACATTCACTCATCATCAGTTGACGATCACAAAATCGTGCGTTCTAGACGCTAGTGAGAGAAAAGTATCTGGAGGTATGGGGAATTGAACCCCAGCCCTCTCCCATGCTAAGGGAGCGCTCTACCACTGAGCTATACCCCCACGCAGCCATATAGCTGGCTACGTTTTCGTTCACCACTCGGCGCTAGTCACTAAAAACTGAAACCGCACACATTCACTCATCATCAGTTGACGATCACAAAATCGTGCGTTCTAGACGCTAGTGAGAGAAAAGTATCTGGAGGTATGGGGAATTGAACCCCAGCCCTCTCCCATGCTAAGGGAGCGCTCTACCACTGAGCTATACCCCCACGCAGCCATATAGCTGGCTACGTTTTCGTTCACCACTCGGCGCTAGTCACTAAAAACTGAAACCGCACACATTCACTCATCATCAGTTGACGATCACAAAATCGTGCGTTCTAGACGCTAGTGAGAGAAAAGTATCTGGAGGTATGGGGAATTGAACCCCAGCCCTCTCCCATGCTAAGGGAGCGCTCTACCACTGAGCTATACCCCCACGCAGCCATATAGCTGGCTACGTTTTCGTTCACCACTCGGCGCTAGTCACTAAAAACTGAAACCGCACACATTCACTCATCATCAGTTGACGATCACAAAATCGTGCGTTCTAGACGCTAGTGAGAGAAAAGTATCTGGAGGTATGGGGAATTGAACCCCAGCCCTCTCCCATGCTAAGGGAGCGCTCTACCACTGAGCTATACCCCCACGCAGCCATATAGCTGGCTACGTTTTCGTTCACCACTCGGCGCTAGTCACTAAAAACTGAAACCGCACACATTCACTCATCATCAGTTGACGATCACAAAATCGTGCGTTCTAGACGCTAGTGAGAGAAAAGTATCTGGAGGTATGGGGAATTGAACCCCAGCCCTCTCCCATGCTAAGGGAGCGCTCTACCACTGAGCTATACCCCCACGCAGCCATATAGCTGGCTACGTTTTCGTTCACCACTCGGCGCTAGTCACTAAAAACTGAAACCGCACACATTCACTCATCATCAGTTGACGATCACAAAATCGTGCGTTCTAGACGCTAGTGAGAGAAAAGTATCTGGAGGTATGGGGAATTGAACCCCAGCCCTCTCCCATGCTAAGGGAGCGCTCTACCACTGAGCTATACCCCCACGCAGCCATATAGCTGGCTACGTTTTCGTTCACCACTCGGCGCTAGTCACTAAAAACTGAAACCGCACACATTCACTCATCATCAGTTGACGATCACAAAATCGTGCGTTCTAGACGCTAGTGAGAGAAAAGTATCTGGAGGTATGGGGAATTGAACCCCAGCCCTCTCCCATGCTAAGGGAGCGCTCTACCACTGAGCTATACCCCCACGCAGCCATATAGCTGGCTACGTTTTCGTTCACCACTCGGCGCTAGTCACTAAAAACTGAAACCGCACACATTCACTCATCATCAGTTGACGATCACAAAATCGTGCGTTCTAGACGCTAGTGAGAGAAAAGTATCTGGAGGTATGGGGAATTGAACCCCAGCCCTCTCCCATGCTAAGGGAGCGCTCTACCACTGAGCTATACCCCCACGCAGCCATATAGCTGGCTACGTTTTCGTTCACCACTCGGCGCTAGTCACTAAAAACTGAAACCGCACACATTCACTCATCATCAGTTGACGATCACAAAATCGTGCGTTCTAGACGCTAGTGAGAGAAAAGTATCTGGAGGTATGGGGAATTGAACCCCAGCCCTCTCCCATGCTAAGGGAGCGCTCTACCACTGAGCTATACCCCCACGCAGCCATATAGCTGGCTACGTTTTCGTTCACCACTCGGCGCTAGTCACTAAAAACTGAAACCGCACACATTCACTCATCATCAGTTGACGATCACAAAATCGTGCGTTCTAGACGCTAGTGAGAGAAAAGTATCTGGAGGTATGGGGAATTGAACCCCAGCCCTCTCCCATGCTAAGGGAGCGCTCTACCACTGAGCTATACCCCCACGCAGCCATATAGCTGGCTACGTTTTCGTTCACCACTCGGCGCTAGTCACTAAAAACTGAAACCGCACACATTCACTCATCATCAGTTGACGATCACAAAATCGTGCGTTCTAGACGCTAGTGAGAGAAAAGTATCTGGAGGTATGGGGAATTGAACCCCAGCCCTCTCCCATGCTAAGGGAGCGCTCTACCACTGAGCTATACCCCCACGCAGCCATATAGCTGGCTACGTTTTCGTTCACCACTCGGCGCTAGTCACTAAAAACTGAAACCGCACACATTCACTCATCATCAGTTGACGATCACAAAATCGTGCGTTCTAGACGCTAGTGAGAGAAAAGTATCTGGAGGTATGGGGAATTGAACCCCAGCCCTCTCCCATGCTAAGGGAGCGCTCTACCACTGAGCTATACCCCCACGCAGCCATATAGCTGGCTACGTTTTCGTTCACCACTCGGCGCTAGTCACTAAAAACTGAAACCGCACACATTCACTCATCATCAGTTGACGATCACAAAATCGTGCGTTCTAGACGCTAGTGAGAGAAAAGTATCTGGAGGTATGGGGAATTGAACCCCAGCCCTCTCCCATGCTAAGGGAGCGCTCTACCACTGAGCTATACCCCCACGCAGCCATATAGCTGGCTACGTTTTCGTTCACCACTCGGCGCTAGTCACTAAAAACTGAAACCGCACACATTCACTCATCATCAGTTGACGATCACAAAATCGTGCGTTCTAGACGCTAGTGAGAGAAAAGTATCTGGAGGTATGGGGAATTGAACCCCAGCCCTCTCCCATGCTAAGGGAGCGCTCTACCACTGAGCTATACCCCCACGCAGCCATATAGCTGGCTACGTTTTCGTTCACCACTCGGCGCTAGTCACTAAAAACTGAAACCGCACACATTCACTCATCATCAGTTGACGATCACAAAATCGTGCGTTCTAGACGCTAGTGAGAGAAAAGTATCTGGAGGTATGGGGAATTGAACCCCAGCCCTCTCCCATGCTAAGGGAGCGCTCTACCACTGAGCTATACCCCCACGCAGCCATATAGCTGGCTACGTTTTCGTTCACCACTCGGCGCTAGTCACTAAAAACTGAAACCGCACACATTCACTCATCATCAGTTGACGATCACAAAATCGTGCGTTCTAGACGCTAGTGAGAGAAAAGTATCTGGAGGTATGGGGAATTGAACCCCAGCCCTCTCCCATGCTAAGGGAGCGCTCTACCACTGAGCTATACCCCCACGCAGCCATATAGCTGGCTACGTTTTCGTTCACCACTCGGCGCTAGTCACTAAAAACTGAAACCGCACACATTCACTCATCATCAGTTGACGATCACAAAATCGTGCGTTCTAGACGCTAGTGAGAGAAAAGTATCTGGAGGTATGGGGAATTGAACCCCAGCCCTCTCCCATGCTAAGGGAGCGCTCTACCACTGAGCTATACCCCCACGCAGCCATATAGCTGGCTACGTTTTCGTTCACCACTCGGCGCTAGTCACTAAAAACTGAAACCGCACACATTCACTCATCATCAGTTGACGATCACAAAATCGTGCGTTCTAGACGCTAGTGAGAGAAAAGTATCTGGAGGTATGGGGAATTGAACCCCAGCCCTCTCCCATGCTAAGGGAGCGCTCTACCACTGAGCTATACCCCCACGCAGCCATATAGCTGGCTACGTTTTCGTTCACCACTCGGCGCTAGTCACTAAAAACTGAAACCGCACACATTCACTCATCATCAGTTGACGATCACAAAATCGTGCGTTCTAGACGCTAGTGAGAGAAAAGTATCTGGAGGTATGGGGAATTGAACCCCAGCCCTCTCCCATGCTAAGGGAGCGCTCTACCACTGAGCTATACCCCCACGCAGCCATATAGCTGGCTACGTTTTCGTTCACCACTCGGCGCTAGTCACTAAAAACTGAAACCGCACACATTCACTCATCATCAGTTGACGATCACAAAATCGTGCGTTCTAGACGCTAGTGAGAGAAAAGTATCTGGAGGTATGGGGAATTGAACCCCAGCCCTCTCCCATGCTAAGGGAGCGCTCTACCACTGAGCTATACCCCCACGCAGCCATATAGCTGGCTACGTTTTCGTTCACCACTCGGCGCTAGTCACTAAAAACTGAAACCGCACACATTCACTCATCATCAGTTGACGATCACAAAATCGTGCGTTCTAGACGCTAGTGAGAGAAAAGTATCTGGAGGTATGGGGAATTGAACCCCAGCCCTCTCCCATGCTAAGGGAGCGCTCTACCACTGAGCTATACCCCCACGCAGCCATATAGCTGGCTACGTTTTCGTTCACCACTCGGCGCTAGTCACTAAAAACTGAAACCGCACACATTCACTCATCATCAGTTGACGATCACAAAATCGTGCGTTCTAGACGCTAGTGAGAGAAAAGTATCTGGAGGTATGGGGAATTGAACCCCAGCCCTCTCCCATGCTAAGGGAGCGCTCTACCACTGAGCTATACCCCCACGCAGCCATATAGCTGGCTACGTTTTCGTTCACCACTCGGCGCTAGTCACTAAAAACTGAAACCGCACACATTCACTCATCATCAGTTGACGATCACAAAATCGTGCGTTCTAGACGCTAGTGAGAGAAAAGTATCTGGAGGTATGGGGAATTGAACCCCAGCCCTCTCCCATGCTAAGGGAGCGCTCTACCACTGAGCTATACCCCCACGCAAGCCATATAGCTGGCTACGTTTTCGTTCACCACTCGGCGCTAGTCACTAAAAACTGAAACCGCACACATTCACTCATCATCAGTTGACGATCACAAAATCGTGCGTTCTAGACGCTAGTGAGAGAAAAGTATCTGGAGGTATGGGGAATTGAACCCCAGCCCTCTCCCATGCTAAGGGAGCGCTCTACCACTGAGCTATACCCCCACGCAGCCATATAGCTGGCTACGTTTTCGTTCACCACTCGGCGCTAGTCACTAAAAACTGAAACCGCACACATTCACTCATCATCAGTTGACGATCACAAAATCGTGCGTTCTAGACGCTAGTGAGAGAAAAGTATCTGGAGGTATGGGGAATTGAACCCCAGCCCTCTCCCATGCTAAGGGAGCGCTCTACCACTGAGCTATACCCCCACGCAGCCATATAGCTGGCTACGTTTTCGTTCACCACTCGGCGCTAGTCACTAAAAACTGAAACCGCACACATTCACTCATCATCAGTTGACGATCACAAAATCGTGCGTTCTAGACGCTAGTGAGAGAAAAGTATCTGGAGGTATGGGGAATTGAACCCCAGCCCTCTCCCATGCTAAGGGAGCGCTCTACCACTGAGCTATACCCCCACGCAGCCATATAGCTGGCTACGTTTTCGTTCACCACTCGGCGCTAGTCACTAAAAACTGAAACCGCACACATTCACTCATCATCAGTTGACGATCACAAAATCGTGCGTTCTAGACGCTAGTGAGAGAAAAGTATCTGGAGGTATGGGGAATTGAACCCCAGCCCTCTCCCATGCTAAGGGAGCGCTCTACCACTGAGCTATACCCCCACGCAGCCATATAGCTGGCTACGTTTTCGTTCACCACTCGGCGCTAGTCACTAAAAACTGAAACCGCACACATTCACTCATCATCAGTTGACGATCACAAAATCGTGCGTTCTAGACGCTAGTGAGAGAAAAGTATCTGGAGGTATGGGGAATTGAACCCCAGCCCTCTCCCATGCTAAGGGAGCGCTCTACCACTGAGCTATACCCCCACGCAGCCATATAGCTGGCTACGTTTTCGTTCACCACTCGGCGCTAGTCACTAAAAACTGAAACCGCACACATTCACTCATCATCAGTTGACGATCACAAAATCGTGCGTTCTAGACGCTAGTGAGAGAAAAGTATCTGGAGGTATGGGGAATTGAACCCCAGCCCTCTCCCATGCTAAGGGAGCGCTCTACCACTGAGCTATACCCCCACGCAGCCATATAGCTGGCTACGTTTTCGTTCACCACTCGGCGCTAGTCACTAAAAACTGAAACCGCACACATTCACTCATCATCAGTTGACGATCACAAAATCGTGCGTTCTAGACGCTAGTGAGAGAAAAGTATCTGGAGGTATGGGGAATTGAACCCCAGCCCTCTCCCATGCTAAGGGAGCGCTCTACCACTGAGCTATACCCCCACGCAGCCATATAGCTGGCTACGTTTTCGTTCACCACTCGGCGCTAGTCACTAAAAACTGAAACCGCACACATTCACTCATCATCAGTTGACGATCACAAAATCGTGCGTTCTAGACGCTAGTGAGAGAAAAGTATCTGGAGGTATGGGGAATTGAACCCCAGCCCTCTCCCATGCTAAGGGAGCGCTCTACCACTGAGCTATACCCCCACGCAGCCATATAGCTGGCTACGTTTTCGTTCACCACTCGGCGCTAGTCACTAAAAACTGAAACCGCACACATTCACTCATCATCAGTTGACGATCACAAAATCGTGCGTTCTAGACGCTAGTGAGAGAAAAGTATCTGGAGGTATGGGGAATTGAACCCCAGCCCTCTCCCATGCTAAGGGAGCGCTCTACCACTGAGCTATACCCCCACGCAGCCATATAGCTGGCTACGTTTTCGTTCACCACTCGGCGCTAGTCACTAAAAACTGAAACCGCACACATTCACTCATCATCAGTTGACGATCACAAAATCGTGCGTTCTAGACGCTAGTGAGAGAAAAGTATCTGGAGGTATGGGGAATTGAACCCCAGCCCTCTCCCATGCTAAGGGAGCGCTCTACCACTGAGCTATACCCCCACGCAGCCATATAGCTGGCTACGTTTTCGTTCACCACTCGGCGCTAGTCACTAAAAACTGAAACCGCACACATTCACTCATCATCAGTTGACGATCACAAAATCGTGCGTTCTAGACGCTAGTGAGAGAAAAGTATCTGGAGGTATGGGGAATTGAACCCCAGCCCTCTCCCATGCTAAGGGAGCGCTCTACCACTGAGCTATACCCCCACGCAGCCATATAGCTGGCTACGTTTTCGTTCACCACTCGGCGCTAGTCACTAAAAACTGAAACCGCACACATTCACTCATCATCAGTTGACGATCACAAAATCGTGCGTTCTAGACGCTAGTGAGAGAAAAGTATCTGGAGGTATGGGGAATTGAACCCCAGCCCTCTCCCATGCTAAGGGAGCGCTCTACCACTGAGCTATACCCCCACGCAGCCATATAGCTGGCTACGTTTTCGTTCACCACTCGGCGCTAGTCACTAAAAACTGAAACCGCACACATTCACTCATCATCAGTTGACGATCACAAAATCGTGCGTTCTAGACGCTAGTGAGAGAAAAGTATCTGGAGGTATGGGGAATTGAACCCCAGCCCTCTCCCATGCTAAGGGAGCGCTCTACCACTGAGCTATACCCCCACGCAGCCATATAGCTGGCTACGTTTTCGTTCACCACTCGGCGCTAGTCACTAAAAACTGAAACCGCACACATTCACTCATCATCAGTTGACGATCACAAAATCGTGCGTTCTAGACGCTAGTGAGAGAAAAGTATCTGGAGGTATGGGGAATTGAACCCCAGCCCTCTCCCATGCTAAGGGAGCGCTCTACCACTGAGCTATACCCCCACGCAGCCATATAGCTGGCTACGTTTTCGTTCACCACTCGGCGCTAGTCACTAAAAACTGAAACCGCACACATTCACTCATCATCAGTTGACGATCACAAAATCGTGCGTTCTAGACGCTAGTGAGAGAAAAGTATCTGGAGGTATGGGGAATTGAACCCCAGCCCTCTCCCATGCTAAGGGAGCGCTCTACCACTGAGCTATACCCCCACGCAGCCATATAGCTGGCTACGTTTTCGTTCACCACTCGGCGCTAGTCACTAAAAACTGAAACCGCACACATTCACTCATCATCAGTTGACGATCACAAAATCGTGCGTTCTAGACGCTAGTGAGAGAAAAGTATCTGGAGGTATGGGGAATTGAACCCCAGCCCTCTCCCATGCTAAGGGAGCGCTCTACCACTGAGCTATACCCCCACGCAGCCATATAGCTGGCTACGTTTTCGTTCACCACTCGGCGCTAGTCACTAAAAACTGAAACCGCACACATTCACTCATCATCAGTTGACGATCACAAAATCGTGCGTTCTAGACGCTAGTGAGAGAAAAGTATCTGGAGGTATCGGGGAATTGAACCCCAGCCCTCTCCCATGCTAAGGGAGCGCTCTACCACTGAGCTATACCCCCACGCAGCCATATAGCTGGCTACGTTTTCGTTCACCACTCGGCGCTAGTCACTAAAAACTGAAACCGCACACATTCACTCATCATCAGTTGACGATCACAAAATCGTGCGTTCTAGACGCTAGTGAGAGAAAAGTATCTGGAGGTATGGGGAATTGAACCCCAGCCCTCTCCCATGCTAAGGGAGCGCTCTACCACTGAGCTATACCCCCACGCAGCCATATAGCTGGCTACGTTTTCGTTCACCACTCGGCGCTAGTCACTAAAAACTGAAACCGCACACATTCACTCATCATCAGTTGACGATCACAAAATCGTGCGTTCTAGACGCTAGTGAGAGAAAAGTATCTGGAGGTATGGGGAATTGAACCCCAGCCCTCTCCCATGCTAAGGGAGCGCTCTACCACTGAGCTATACCCCCACGCAGCCATATAGCTGGCTACGTTTTCGTTCACCACTCGGCGCTAGTCACTAAAAACTGAAACCGCACACATTCACTCATCATCAGTTGACGATCACAAAATCGTGCGTTCTAGACGCTAGTGAGAGAAAAGTATCTGGAGGTATGGGGAATTGAACCCCAGCCCTCTCCCATGCTAAGGGAGCGCTCTACCACTGAGCTATACCCCCACGCAGCCATATAGCTGGCTACGTTTTCGTTCACCACTCGGCGCTAGTCACTAAAAACTGAAACCGCACACATTCACTCATCATCAGTTGACGATCACAAAATCGTGCGTTCTAGACGCTAGTGAGAGAAAAGTATCTGGAGGTATGGGGAATTGAACCCCAGCCCTCTCCCATGCTAAGGGAGCGCTCTACCACTGAGCTATACCCCCACGCAGCCATATAGCTGGCTACGTTTTCGTTCACCACTCGGCGCTAGTCACTAAAAACTGAAACCGCACACATTCACTCATCATCAGTTGACGATCACAAAATCGTGCGTTCTAGACGCTAGTGAGAGAAAAGTATCTGGAGGTATGGGGAATTGAACCCCAGCCCTCTCCCATGCTAAGGGAGCGCTCTACCACTGAGCTATACCCCCACGCAGCCATATAGCTGGCTACGTTTTCGTTCACCACTCGGCGCTAGTCACTAAAAACTGAAACCGCACACATTCACTCATCATCAGTTGACGATCACAAAATCGTGCGTTCTAGACGCTAGTGAGAGAAAAGTATCTGGAGGTATGGGGAATTGAACCCCAGCCCTCTCCCATGCTAAGGGAGCGCTCTACCACTGAGCTATACCCCCACGCAGCCATATAGCTGGCTACGTTTTCGTTCACCACTCGGCGCTAGTCACTAAAAACTGAAACCGCACACATTCACTCATCATCAGTTGACGATCACAAAATCGTGCGTTCTAGACGCTAGTGAGAGAAAAGTATCTGGAGGTATGGGGAATTGAACCCCAGCCCTCTCCCATGCTAAGGGAGCGCTCTACCACTGAGCTATACCCCCACGCAGCCATATAGCTGGCTACGTTTTCGTTCACCACTCGGCGCTAGTCACTAAAAACTGAAACCGCACACATTCACTCATCATCAGTTGACGATCACAAAATCGTGCGTTCTAGACGCTAGTGAGAGAAAAGTATCTGGAGGTATGGGGAATTGAACCCCAGCCCTCTCCCATGCTAAGGGAGCGCTCTACCACTGAGCTATACCCCCACGCAGCCATATAGCTGGCTACGTTTTCGTTCACCACTCGGCGCTAGTCACTAAAAACTGAAACCGCACACATTCACTCATCATCAGTTGACGATCACAAAATCGTGCGTTCTAGACGCTAGTGAGAGAAAAGTATCTGGAGGTATGGGGAATTGAACCCCAGCCCTCTCCCATGCTAAGGGAGCGCTCTACCACTGAGCTATACCCCCACGCAGCCATATAGCTGGCTACGTTTTCGTTCACCACTCGGCGCTAGTCACTAAAAACTGAAACCGCACACATTCACTCATCATCAGTTGACGATCACAAAATCGTGCGTTCTAGACGCTAGTGAGAGAAAAGTATCTGGAGGTATGGGGAATTGAACCCCAGCCCTCTCCCATGCTAAGGGAGCGCTCTACCACTGAGCTATACCCCCACGCAGCCATATAGCTGGCTACGTTTTCGTTCACCACTCGGCGCTAGTCACTAAAAACTGAAACCGCACACATTCACTCATCATCAGTTGACGATCACAAAATCGTGCGTTCTAGACGCTAGTGAGAGAAAAGTATCTGGAGGTATGGGGAATTGAACCCCAGCCCTCTCCCATGCTAAGGGAGCGCTCTACCACTGAGCTATACCCCCACGCAGCCATATAGCTGGCTACGTTTTCGTTCACCACTCGGCGCTAGTCACTAAAAACTGAAACCGCACACATTCACTCATCATCAGTTGACGATCACAAAATCGTGCGTTCTAGACGCTAGTGAGAGAAAAGTATCTGGAGGTATGGGGAATTGAACCCCAGCCCTCTCCCATGCTAAGGGAGCGCTCTACCACTGAGCTATACCCCCACGCAGCCATATAGCTGGCTACGTTTTCGTTCACCACTCGGCGCTAGTCACTAAAAACTGAAACCGCACACATTCACTCATCATCAGTTGACGATCACAAAATCGTGCGTTCTAGACGCTAGTGAGAGAAAAGTATCTGGAGGTATGGGGAATTGAACCCCAGCCCTCTCCCATGCTAAGGGAGCGCTCTACCACTGAGCTATACCCCCACGCAGCCATATAGCTGGCTACGTTTTCGTTCACCACTCGGCGCTAGTCACTAAAAACTGAAACCGCACACATTCACTCATCATCAGTTGACGATCACAAAATCGTGCGTTCTAGACGCTAGTGAGAGAAAAGTATCTGGAGGTATGGGGAATTGAACCCCAGCCCTCTCCCATGCTAAGGGAGCGCTCTACCACTGAGCTATACCCCCACGCAGCCATATAGCTGGCTACGTTTTCGTTCACCACTCGGCGCTAGTCACTAAAAACTGAAACCGCACACATTCACTCATCATCAGTTGACGATCACAAAATCGTGCGTTCTAGACGCTAGTGAGAGAAAAGTATCTGGAGGTATGGGGAATTGAACCCCAGCCCTCTCCCATGCTAAGGGAGCGCTCTACCACTGAGCTATACCCCCACGCAGCCATATAGCTGGCTACGTTTTCGTTCACCACTCGGCGCTAGTCACTAAAAACTGAAACCGCACACATTCACTCATCATCAGTTGACGATCACAAAATCGTGCGTTCTAGACGCTAGTGAGAGAAAAGTATCTGGAGGTATGGGGAATTGAACCCCAGCCCTCTCCCATGCTAAGGGAGCGCTCTACCACTGAGCTATACCCCCACGCAGCCATATAGCTGGCTACGTTTTCGTTCACCACTCGGCGCTAGTCACTAAAAACTGAAACCGCACACATTCACTCATCATCAGTTGACGATCACAAAATCGTGCGTTCTAGACGCTAGTGAGAGAAAAGTATCTGGAGGTATGGGGAATTGAACCCCAGCCCTCTCCCATGCTAAGGGAGCGCTCTACCACTGAGCTATACCCCCACGCAGCCATATAGCTGGCTACGTTTTCGTTCACCACTCGGCGCTAGTCACTAAAAACTGAAACCGCACACATTCACTCATCATCAGTTGACGATCACAAAATCGTGCGTTCTAGACGCTAGTGAGAGAAAAGTATCTGGAGGTATGGGGAATTGAACCCCAGCCCTCTCCCATGCTAAGGGAGCGCTCTACCACTGAGCTATACCCCCACGCAGCCATATAGCTGGCTACGTTTTCGTTCACCACTCGGCGCTAGTCACTAAAAACTGAAACCGCACACATTCACTCATCATCAGTTGACGATCACAAAATCGTGCGTTCTAGACGCTAGTGAGAGAAAAGTATCTGGAGGTATGGGGAATTGAACCCCAGCCCTCTCCCATGCTAAGGGAGCGCTCTACCACTGAGCTATACCCCCACGCAGCCATATAGCTGGCTACGTTTTCGTTCACCACTCGGCGCTAGTCACTAAAAACTGAAACCGCACACATTCACTCATCATCAGTTGACGATCACAAAATCGTGCGTTCTAGACGCTAGTGAGAGAAAAGTATCTGGAGGTATGGGGAATTGAACCCCAGCCCTCTCCCATGCTAAGGGAGCGCTCTACCACTGAGCTATACCCCCACGCAGCCATATAGCTGGCTACGTTTTCGTTCACCACTCGGCGCTAGTCACTAAAAACTGAAACCGCACACATTCACTCATCATCAGTTGACGATCACAAAATCGTGCGTTCTAGACGCTAGTGAGAGAAAAGTATCTGGAGGTATGGGGAATTGAACCCCAGCCCTCTCCCATGCTAAGGGAGCGCTCTACCACTGAGCTATACCCCCACGCAGCCATATAGCTGGCTACGTTTTCGTTCACCACTCGGCGCTAGTCACTAAAAACTGAAACCGCACACATTCACTCATCATCAGTTGACGATCACAAAATCGTGCGTTCTAGACGCTAGTGAGAGAAAAGTATCTGGAGGTATGGGGAATTGAACCCCAGCCCTCTCCCATGCTAAGGGAGCGCTCTACCACTGAGCTATACCCCCACGCAGCCATATAGCTGGCTACGTTTTCGTTCACCACTCGGCGCTAGTCACTAAAAACTGAAACCGCACACATTCACTCATCATCAGTTGACGATCACAAAATCGTGCGTTCTAGACGCTAGTGAGAGAAAAGTATCTGGAGGTATGGGGAATTGAACCCCAGCCCTCTCCCATGCTAAGGGAGCGCTCTACCACTGAGCTATACCCCCACGCAGCCATATAGCTGGCTACGTTTTCGTTCACCACTCGGCGCTAGTCACTAAAAACTGAAACCGCACACATTCACTCATCATCAGTTGACGATCACAAAATCGTGCGTTCTAGACGCTAGTGAGAGAAAAGTATCTGGAGGTATGGGGAATTGAACCCCAGCCCTCTCCCATGCTAAGGGAGCGCTCTACCACTGAGCTATACCCCCACGCAGCCATATAGCTGGCTACGTTTTCGTTCACCACTCGGCGCTAGTCACTAAAAACTGAAACCGCACACATTCACTCATCATCAGTTGACGATCACAAAATCGTGCGTTCTAGACGCTAGTGAGAGAAAAGTATCTGGAGGTATGGGGAATTGAACCCCAGCCCTCTCCCATGCTAAGGGAGCGCTCTACCACTGAGCTATACCCCCACGCAGCCATATAGCTGGCTACGTTTTCGTTCACCACTCGGCGCTAGTCACTAAAAACTGAAACCGCACACATTCACTCATCATCAGTTGACGATCACAAAATCGTGCGTTCTAGACGCTAGTGAGAGAAAAGTATCTGGAGGTATGGGGAATTGAACCCCAGCCCTCTCCCATGCTAAGGGAGCGCTCTACCACTGAGCTATACCCCCACGCAGCCATATAGCTGGCTACGTTTTCGTTCACCACTCGGCGCTAGTCACTAAAAACTGAAACCGCACACATTCACTCATCATCAGTTGACGATCACAAAATCGTGCGTTCTAGACGCTAGTGAGAGAAAAGTATCTGGAGGTATGGGGAATTGAACCCCAGCCCTCTCCCATGCTAAGGGAGCGCTCTACCACTGAGCTATACCCCCACGCAGCCATATAGCTGGCTACGTTTTCGTTCACCACTCGGCGCTAGTCACTAAAAACTGAAACCGCACACATTCACTCATCATCAGTTGACGATCACAAAATCGTGCGTTCTAGACGCTAGTGAGAGAAAAGTATCTGGAGGTATGGGGAATTGAACCCCAGCCCTCTCCCATGCTAAGGGAGCGCTCTACCACTGAGCTATACCCCCACGCAGCCATATAGCTGGCTACGTTTTCGTTCACCACTCGGCGCTAGTCACTAAAAACTGAAACCGCACACATTCACTCATCATCAGTTGACGATCACAAAATCGTGCGTTCTAGACGCTAGTGAGAGAAAAGTATCTGGAGGTATGGGGAATTGAACCCCAGCCCTCTCCCATGCTAAGGGAGCGCTCTACCACTGAGCTATACCCCCACGCAGCCATATAGCTGGCTACGTTTTCGTTCACCACTCGGCGCTAGTCACTAAAAACTGAAACCGCACACATTCACTCATCATCAGTTGACGATCACAAAATCGTGCGTTCTAGACGCTAGTGAGAGAAAAGTATCTGGAGGTATGGGGAATTGAACCCCAGCCCTCTCCCATGCTAAGGGAGCGCTCTACCACTGAGCTATACCCCCACGCAGCCATATAGCTGGCTACGTTTTCGTTCACCACTCGGCGCTAGTCACTAAAAACTGAAACCGCACACATTCACTCATCATCAGTTGACGATCACAAAATCGTGCGTTCTAGACGCTAGTGAGAGAAAAGTATCTGGAGGTATGGGGAATTGAACCCCAGCCCTCTCCCATGCTAAGGGAGCGCTCTACCACTGAGCTATACCCCCACGCAGCCATATAGCTGGCTACGTTTTCGTTCACCACTCGGCGCTAGTCACTAAAAACTGAAACCGCACACATTCACTCATCATCAGTTGACGATCACAAAATCGTGCGTTCTAGACGCTAGTGAGAGAAAAGTATCTGGAGGTATGGGGAATTGAACCCCAGCCCTCTCCCATGCTAAGGGAGCGCTCTACCACTGAGCTATACCCCCACGCAGCCATATAGCTGGCTACGTTTTCGTTCACCACTCGGCGCTAGTCACTAAAAACTGAAACCGCACACATTCACTCATCATCAGTTGACGATCACAAAATCGTGCGTTCTAGACGCTAGTGAGAGAAAAGTATCTGGAGGTATGGGGAATTGAACCCCAGCCCTCTCCCATGCTAAGGGAGCGCTCTACCACTGAG
>CAXIWP010000025.1:0-29797 GCA_964036235.1 Heterorhabditis bacteriophora | reverse complement strand
CTCACTAGCGTCTAGAACGCACGATTTTGTGATCGTCAACTGATGATGAGTGAATGTGTGCGGTTTCAGTTTTTAGTGACTAGCGCCGAGTGGTGAACGAAAACGTAGCAGCTATATGGCTGCGTGGGGTATAGCTCAGTGGTAGAGCGCTCCCTTAGCATGGGAGAGGGCTGGGGTTCAATTCCCCATACCTCCAGATACTTTTCTCTCACTAGCGTCTAGAACGCACGATTTTGTGATCGTCAACTGATGATGAGTGAATGTGTGCGGTTTCAGTTTTTAGTGACTAGCGCCGAGTGGTGAACGAAAACGTAGCCAGCTATATGGCTGCGTGGGGGTATAGCTCAGTGGTAGAGCGCTCCCTTAGCATGGGAGAGGGCTGGGGTTCAATTCCCCATACCTCCAGATACTTTTCTCTCACTAGCGTCTAGAACGCACGATTTTGTGATCGTCAACTGATGATGAGTGAATGTGTGCGGTTTCAGTTTTTAGTGACTAGCGCCGAGTGGTGAACGAAAACGTAGCCAGCTATATGGCTGCGTGGGGGTATAGCTCAGTGGTAGAGCGCTCCCTTAGCATGGGAGAGGGCTGGGTTCAATTCCCCATACCTCCAGATACTTTTCTCTCACTAGCGTCTAGAACGCACGATTTTGTGATCGTCAACTGATGATGAGTGAATGTGTGCGGTTTCAGTTTTTAGTGACTAGCGCCGAGTGGTGAACGAAAACGTAGCCAGCTATATGGCTGCGTGGGGGTATAGCTCAGTGGTAGAGCGCTCCCTTAGCATGGGAGAGGGCTGGGGTTCAATTCCCCATACCTCCAGATACTTTTCTCTCACTAGCGTCTAGAACGCACGATTTTGTGATCGTCAACTGATGATGAGTGAATGTGTGCGGTTTCAGTTTTTAGTGACTAGCGCCGAGTGGTGAACGAAAACGTAGCCAGCTATATGGCTGCGTGGGGGTATAGCTCAGTGGTAGAGCGCTCCCTTAGCATGGGAGAGGGCTGGGGTTCAATTCCCCATACCTCCAGATACTTTTCTCTCACTAGCGTCTAGAACGCACGATTTTGTGATCGTCAACTGATGATGAGTGAATGTGTGCGGTTTCAGTTTTTAGTGACTAGCGCCGAGTGGTGAACGAAAACGTAGCCAGCTATATGGCTGCGTGGGGGTATAGCTCAGTGGTAGAGCGCTCCCTTAGCATGGGAGAGGGCTGGGGTTCAATTCCCCATACCTCCAGATACTTTTCTCTCACTAGCGTCTAGAACGCACGATTTTGTGATCGTCAACTGATGATGAGTGAATGTGTGCGGTTTCAGTTTTTAGTGACTAGCGCCGAGTGGTGAACGAAAACGTAGCCAGCTATATGGCTGCGTGGGGGTATAGCTCAGTGGTAGAGCGCTCCCTTAGCATGGGAGAGGGCTGGGGTTCAATTCCCCATACCTCCAGATACTTTTCTCTCACTAGCGTCTAGAACGCACGATTTTGTGATCGTCAACTGATGATGAGTGAATGTGTGCGGTTTCAGTTTTTAGTGACTAGCGCCGAGTGGTGAACGAAAACGTAGCCAGCTATATGGCTGCGTGGGGGTATAGCTCAGTGGTAGAGCGCTCCCTTAGCATGGGAGAGGGCTGGGGTTCAATTCCCCATACCTCCAGATACTTTTCTCTCACTAGCGTCTAGAACGCACGATTTTGTGATCGTCAACTGATGATGAGTGAATGTGTGCGGTTTCAGTTTTTAGTGACTAGCGCCGAGTGGTGAACGAAAACGTAGCCAGCTATATGGCTGCGTGGGGGTATAGCTCAGTGGTAGAGCGCTCCCTTAGCATGGGAGAGGGCTGGGGTTCAATTCCCCATACCTCCAGATACTTTTCTCTCACTAGCGTCTAGAACGCACGATTTTGTGATCGTCAACTGATGATGAGTGAATGTGTGCGGTTTCAGTTTTTAGTGACTAGCGCCGAGTGGTGAACGAAAACGTAGCCAGCTATATGGCTGCGTGGGGGTATAGCTCAGTGGTAGAGCGCTCCCTTAGCATGGGAGAGGGCTGGGGTTCAATTCCCCATACCTCCAGATACTTTTCTCTCACTAGCGTCTAGAACGCACGATTTTGTGATCGTCAACTGATGATGAGTGAATGTGTGCGGTTTCAGTTTTTAGTGACTAGCGCCGAGTGGTGAACGAAAACGTAGCCAGCTATATGGCTGCGTGGGGGTATAGCTCAGTGGTAGAGCGCTCCCTTAGCATGGGAGAGGGCTGGGGTTCAATTCCCCATACCTCCAGATACTTTTCTCTCACTAGCGTCTAGAACGCACGATTTTGTGATCGTCAACTGATGATGAGTGAATGTGTGCGGTTTCAGTTTTTAGTGACTAGCGCCGAGTGGTGAACGAAAACGTAGCCAGCTATATGGCTGCGTGGGGGTATAGCTCAGTGGTAGAGCGCTCCCTTAGCATGGGAGAGGGCTGGGGTTCAATTCCCATACCTCCAGATACTTTTCTCTCACTAGCGTCTAGAACGCACGATTTTGTGATCGTCAACTGATGATGAGTGAATGTGTGCGGTTTCAGTTTTTAGTGACTAGCGCCGAGTGGTGAACGAAAACGTAGCCAGCTATATGGCTGCGTGGGGGTATAGCTCAGTGGTAGAGCGCTCCCTTAGCATGGGAGAGGGCTGGGGTTCAATTCCCCATACCTCCAGATACTTTTCTCTCACTAGCGTCTAGAACGCACGATTTTGTGATCGTCAACTGATGATGAGTGAATGTGTGCGGTTTCAGTTTTTAGTGACTAGCGCCGAGTGGTGAACGAAAACGTAGCCAGCTATATGGCTGCGTGGGGGTATAGCTCAGTGGTAGAGCGCTCCCTTAGCATGGGAGAGGGCTGGGGTTCAATTCCCCATACCTCCAGATACTTTTCTCTCACTAGCGTCTAGAACGCACGATTTTGTGATCGTCAACTGATGATGAGTGAATGTGTGCGGTTTCAGTTTTTAGTGACTAGCGCCGAGTGGTGAACGAAAACGTAGCCAGCTATATGGCTGCGTGGGGGTATAGCTCAGTGGTAGAGCGCTCCCTTAGCATGGGAGAGGGCTGGGGTTCAATTCCCCATACCTCCAGATACTTTTCTCTCACTAGCGTCTAGAACGCACGATTTTGTGATCGTCAACTGATGATGAGTGAATGTGTGCGGTTTCAGTTTTTAGTGACTAGCGCCGAGTGGTGAACGAAAACGTAGCCAGCTATATGGCTGCGTGGGGGTATAGCTCAGTGGTAGAGCGCTCCCTTAGCATGGGAGAGGGCTGGGGTTCAATTCCCCATACCTCCAGATACTTTTCTCTCACTAGCGTCTAGAACGCACGATTTTGTGATCGTCAACTGATGATGAGTGAATGTGTGCGGTTTCAGTTTTTAGTGACTAGCGCCGAGTGGTGAACGAAAACGTAGCCAGCTATATGGCTGCGTGGGGTATAGCTCAGTGGTAGAGCGCTCCCTTAGCATGGGAGAGGGCTGGGGTTCAATTCCCCATACCTCCAGATACTTTTCTCTCACTAGCGTCTAGAACGCACGATTTTGTGATCGTCAACTGATGATGAGTGAATGTGTGCGGTTTCAGTTTTTAGTGACTAGCGCCGAGTGGTGAACGAAAACGTAGCCAGCTATATGGCTGCGTGGGGGTATAGCTCAGTGGTAGAGCGCTCCCTTAGCATGGGAGAGGGCTGGGGTTCAATTCCCCATACCTCCAGATACTTTTCTCTCACTAGCGTCTAGAACGCACGATTTTGTGATCGTCAACTGATGATGAGTGAATGTGTGCGGTTTCAGTTTTTAGTGACTAGCGCCGAGTGGTGAACGAAAACGTAGCCAGCTATATGGCTGCGTGGGGGTATAGCTCAGTGGTAGAGCGCTCCCTTAGCATGGGAGAGGGCTGGGGTTCAATTCCCCATACCTCCAGATACTTTTCTCTCACTAGCGTCTAGAACGCACGATTTTGTGATCGTCAACTGATGATGAGTGAATGTGTGCGGTTTCAGTTTTTAGTGACTAGCGCCGAGTGGTGAACGAAAACGTAGCCAGCTATATGGCTGCGTGGGGGTATAGCTCAGTGGTAGAGCGCTCCCTTAGCATGGGAGAGGGCTGGGGTTCAATTCCCCATACCTCCAGATACTTTTCTCTCACTAGCGTCTAGAACGCACGATTTGTGATCGTCAACTGATGATGAGTGAATGTGTGCGGTTTCAGTTTTTAGTGACTAGCGCCGAGTGGTGAACGAAAACGTAGCCAGCTATATGGCTGCGTGGGGGTATAGCTCAGTGGTAGAGCGCTCCCTTAGCATGGGAGAGGGCTGGGGTTCAATTCCCCATACCTCCAGATACTTTTCTCTCACTAGCGTCTAGAACGCACGATTTTGTGATCGTCAACTGATGATGAGTGAATGTGTGCGGTTTCAGTTTTTAGTGACTAGCGCCGAGTGGTGAACGAAAACGTAGCCAGCTATATGGCTGCGTGGGGGTATAGCTCAGTGGTAGAGCGCTCCCTTAGCATGGGAGAGGGCTGGGGTTCAATTCCCCATACCTCCAGATACTTTTCTCTCACTAGCGTCTAGAACGCACGATTTTGTGATCGTCAACTGATGATGAGTGAATGTGTGCGGTTTCAGTTTTTAGTGACTAGCGCCGAGTGGTGAACGAAAACGTAGCCAGCTATATGGCTGCGTGGGGGTATAGCTCAGTGGTAGAGCGCTCCCTTAGCATGGGAGAGGGCTGGGGTTCAATTCCCCATACCTCCAGATACTTTTCTCTCACTAGCGTCTAGAACGCACGATTTTGTGATCGTCAACTGATGATGAGTGAATGTGTGCGGTTTCAGTTTTTAGTGACTAGCGCCGAGTGGTGAACGAAAACGTAGCCAGCTATATGGCTGCGTGGGGGTATAGCTCAGTGGTAGAGCGCTCCCTTAGCATGGGAGAGGGCTGGGGTTCAATTCCCCATACCTCCAGATACTTTTCTCTCACTAGCGTCTAGAACGCACGATTTTGTGATCGTCAACTGATGATGAGTGAATGTGTGCGGTTTCAGTTTTTAGTGACTAGCGCCGAGTGGTGAACGAAAACGTAGCCAGCTATATGGCTGCGTGGGGTATAGCTCAGTGGTAGAGCGCTCCCTTAGCATGGGAGAGGGCTGGGTTCAATTCCCCATACCTCCAGATACTTTTCTCTCACTAGCGTCTAGAACGCACGATTTTGTGATCGTCAACTGATGATGAGTGAATGTGTGCGGTTTCAGTTTTTAGTGACTAGCGCCGAGTGGTGAACGAAAACGTAGCCAGCTATATGGCTGCGTGGGGGTATAGCTCAGTGGTAGAGCGCTCCCTTAGCATGGAGAGGGCTGGGGTTCAATTCCCCATACCTCCAGATACTTTTCTCTCACTAGCGTCTAGAACGCACGATTTTGTGATCGTCAACTGATGATGAGTGAATGTGTGCGGTTTCAGTTTTTAGTGACTAGCGCCGAGTGGTGAACGAAAACGTAGCCAGCTATATGGCTGCGTGGGGGTATAGCTCAGTGGTAGAGCGCTCCCTTAGCATGGGAGAGGGCTGGGGTTCAATTCCCCATACCTCCAGATACTTTTCTCTCACTAGCGTCTAGAACGCACGATTTTGTGATCGTCAACTGATGATGAGTGAATGTGTGCGGTTTCAGTTTTTAGTGACTAGCGCCGAGTGGTGAACGAAAACGTAGCCAGCTATATGGCTGCGTGGGGGTATAGCTCAGTGGTAGAGCGCTCCCTTAGCATGGGAGAGGGCTGGGGTTCAATTCCCCATACCTCCAGATACTTTTCTCTCACTAGCGTCTAGAACGCACGATTTTGTGATCGTCAACTGATGATGAGTGAATGTGTGCGGTTTCAGTTTTTAGTGACTAGCGCCGAGTGGTGAACGAAAACGTAGCCAGCTATATGGCTGCGTGGGGGTATAGCTCAGTGGTAGAGCGCTCCCTTAGCATGGGAGAGGGCTGGGGTTCAATTCCCCATACCTCCAGATACTTTTCTCTCACTAGCGTCTAGAACGCACGATTTTGTGATCGTCAACTGATGATGAGTGAATGTGTGCGGTTTCAGTTTTTAGTGACTAGCGCCGAGTGGTGAACGAAAACGTAGCCAGCTATATGGCTGCGTGGGGGTATAGCTCAGTGGTAGAGCGCTCCCTTAGCATGGGAGAGGGCTGGGGTTCAATTCCCCATACCTCCAGATACTTTTCTCTCACTAGCGTCTAGAACGCACGATTTTGTGATCGTCAACTGATGATGAGTGAATGTGTGCGGTTTCAGTTTTTAGTGACTAGCGCCGAGTGGTGAACGAAAACGTAGCCAGCTATATGGCTGCGTGGGGGTATAGCTCAGTGGTAGAGCGCTCCCTTAGCATGGGAGAGGGCTGGGGTTCAATTCCCCATACCTCCAGATACTTTTCTCTCACTAGCGTCTAGAACGCACGATTTTGTGATCGTCAACTGATGATGAGTGAATGTGTGCGGTTTCAGTTTTTAGTGACTAGCGCCGAGTGGTGAACGAAAACGTAGCCAGCTATATGGCTGCGTGGGGGTATAGCTCAGTGGTAGAGCGCTCCCTTAGCATGGGAGAGGGCTGGGGTTCAATTCCCCATACCTCCAGATACTTTTCTCTCACTAGCGTCTAGAACGCACGATTTTGTGATCGTCAACTGATGATGAGTGAATGTGTGCGGTTTCAGTTTTTAGTGACTAGCGCCGAGTGGTGAACGAAAACGTAGCCAGCTATATGGCTGCGTGGGGGTATAGCTCAGTGGTAGAGCGCTCCCTTAGCATGGGAGAGGGCTGGGGTTCAATTCCCCATACCTCCAGATACTTTTCTCTCACTAGCGTCTAGAACGCACGATTTTGTGATCGTCAACTGATGATGAGTGAATGTGTGCGGTTTCAGTTTTTAGTGACTAGCGCCGAGTGGTGAACGAAAACGTAGCCAGCTATATGGCTGCGTGGGGGTATAGCTCAGTGGTAGAGCGCTCCCTTAGCATGGGAGAGGGCTGGGGTTCAATTCCCCATACCTCCAGATACTTTTCTCTCACTAGCGTCTAGAACGCACGATTTTGTGATCGTCAACTGATGATGAGTGAATGTGTGCGGTTTCAGTTTTTAGTGACTAGCGCCGAGTGGTGAACGAAAACGTAGCCAGCTATATGGCTGCGTGGGGGTATAGCTCAGTGGTAGAGCGCTCCCTTAGCATGGGAGAGGGCTGGGGTTCAATTCCCCATACCTCCAGATACTTTTCTCTCACTAGCGTCTAGAACGCACGATTTTGTGATCGTCAACTGATGATGAGTGAATGTGTGCGGTTTCAGTTTTTAGTGACTAGCGCCGAGTGGTGAACGAAAACGTAGCCAGCTATATGGCTGCGTGGGGGTATAGCTCAGTGGTAGAGCGCTCCCTTAGCATGGGAGAGGGCTGGGGTTCAATTCCCCATACCTCCAGATACTTTTCTCTCACTAGCGTCTAGAACGCACGATTTTGTGATCGTCAACTGATGATGAGTGAATGTGTGCGGTTTCAGTTTTTAGTGACTAGCGCCGAGTGGTGAACGAAAACGTAGCCAGCTATATGGCTGCGTGGGGGTATAGCTCAGTGGTAGAGCGCTCCCTTAGCATGGGAGAGGGCTGGGGTTCAATTCCCCATACCTCCAGATACTTTTCTCTCACTAGCGTCTAGAACGCACGATTTTGTGATCGTCAACTGATGATGAGTGAATGTGTGCGGTTTCAGTTTTTAGTGACTAGCGCCGAGTGGTGAACGAAAACGTAGCCAGCTATATGGCTGCGTGGGGGTATAGCTCAGTGGTAGAGCGCTCCCTTAGCATGGGAGAGGGCTGGGGTTCAATTCCCCATACCTCCAGATACTTTTCTCTCACTAGCGTCTAGAACGCACGATTTTGTGATCGTCAACTGATGATGAGTGAATGTGTGCGGTTTCAGTTTTTAGTGACTAGCGCCGAGTGGTGAACGAAAACGTAGCCAGCTATATGGCTGCGTGGGGGTATAGCTCAGTGGTAGAGCGCTCCCTTAGCATGGGAGAGGGCTGGGGTTCAATTCCCCATACCTCCAGATACTTTTCTCTCACTAGCGTCTAGAACGCACGATTTTGTGATCGTCAACTGATGATGAGTGAATGTGTGCGGTTTCAGTTTTTAGTGACTAGCGCCGAGTGGTGAACGAAAACGTAGCCAGCTATATGGCTGCGTGGGGGTATAGCTCAGTGGTAGAGCGCTCCCTTAGCATGGGAGAGGGCTGGGGTTCAATTCCCCATACCTCCAGATACTTTTCTCTCACTAGCGTCTAGAACGCACGATTTTGTGATCGTCAACTGATGATGAGTGAATGTGTGCGGTTTCAGTTTTTAGTGACTAGCGCCGAGTGGTGAACGAAAACGTAGCCAGCTATATGGCTGCGTGGGGGTATAGCTCAGTGGTAGAGCGCTCCCTTAGCATGGGAGAGGGCTGGGGTTCAATTCCCCATACCTCCAGATACTTTTCTCTCACTAGCGTCTAGAACGCACGATTTTGTGATCGTCAACTGATGATGAGTGAATGTGTGCGGTTTCAGTTTTTAGTGACTAGCGCCGAGTGGTGAACGAAAACGTAGCCAGCTATATGGCTGCGTGGGGGTATAGCTCAGTGGTAGAGCGCTCCCTTAGCATGGGAGAGGGCTGGGGTTCAATTCCCCATACCTCCAGATACTTTTCTCTCACTAGCGTCTAGAACGCACGATTTTGTGATCGTCAACTGATGATGAGTGAATGTGTGCGGTTTCAGTTTTTAGTGACTAGCGCCGAGTGGTGAACGAAAACGTAGCCAGCTATATGGCTGCGTGGGGGTATAGCTCAGTGGTAGAGCGCTCCCTTAGCATGGGAGAGGGCTGGGGTTCAATTCCCCATACCTCCAGATACTTTTCTCTCACTAGCGTCTAGAACGCACGATTTTGTGATCGTCAACTGATGATGAGTGAATGTGTGCGGTTTCAGTTTTTAGTGACTAGCGCCGAGTGGTGAACGAAAACGTAGCCAGCTATATGGCTGCGTGGGGGTATAGCTCAGTGGTAGAGCGCTCCCTTAGCATGGGAGAGGGCTGGGGTTCAATTCCCCATACCTCCAGATACTTTTCTCTCACTAGCGTCTAGAACGCACGATTTTGTGATCGTCAACTGATGATGAGTGAATGTGTGCGGTTTCAGTTTTTAGTGACTAGCGCCGAGTGGTGAACGAAAACGTAGCCAGCTATATGGCTGCGTGGGGGTATAGCTCAGTGGTAGAGCGCTCCCTTAGCATGGGAGAGGGCTGGGGTTCAATTCCCATACCTCCAGATACTTTTCTCTCACTAGCGTCTAGAACGCACGATTTTGTGATCGTCAACTGATGATGAGTGAATGTGTGCGGTTTCAGTTTTTAGTGACTAGCGCCGAGTGGTGAACGAAAACGTAGCCAGCTATATGGCTGCGTGGGGGTATAGCTCAGTGGTAGAGCGCTCCCTTAGCATGGGAGAGGGCTGGGGTTCAATTCCCCATACCTCCAGATACTTTTCTCTCACTAGCGTCTAGAACGCACGATTTTGTGATCGTCAACTGATGATGAGTGAATGTGTGCGGTTTCAGTTTTTAGTGACTAGCGCCGAGTGGTGAACGAAAACGTAGCCAGCTATATGGCTGCGTGGGGGTATAGCTCAGTGGTAGAGCGCTCCCTTAGCATGGGAGAGGGCTGGGGTTCAATTCCCCATACCTCCAGATACTTTTCTCTCACTAGCGTCTAGAACGCACGATTTTGTGATCGTCAACTGATGATGAGTGAATGTGTGCGGTTTCAGTTTTTAGTGACTAGCGCCGAGTGGTGAACGAAAACGTAGCCAGCTATATGGCTGCGTGGGGGTATAGCTCAGTGGTAGAGCGCTCCCTTAGCATGGGAGAGGGCTGGGGTTCAATTCCCCATACCTCCAGATACTTTTCTCTCACTAGCGTCTAGAACGCACGATTTTGTGATCGTCAACTGATGATGAGTGAATGTGTGCGGTTTCAGTTTTTAGTGACTAGCGCCGAGTGGTGAACGAAAACGTAGCCAGCTATATGGCTGCGTGGGGGTATAGCTCAGTGGTAGAGCGCTCCCTTAGCATGGGAGAGGGCTGGGGTTCAATTCCCCATACCTCCAGATACTTTTCTCTCACTAGCGTCTAGAACGCACGATTTTGTGATCGTCAACTGATGATGAGTGAATGTGTGCGGTTTCAGTTTTTAGTGACTAGCGCCGAGTGGTGAACGAAAACGTAGCCAGCTATATGGCTGCGTGGGGGTATAGCTCAGTGGTAGAGCGCTCCCTTAGCATGGGAGAGGGCTGGGGTTCAATTCCCCATACCTCCAGATACTTTTCTCTCACTAGCGTCTAGAACGCACGATTTTGTGATCGTCAACTGATGATGAGTGAATGTGTGCGGTTTCAGTTTTTAGTGACTAGCGCCGAGTGGTGAACGAAAACGTAGCCAGCTATATGGCTGCGTGGGGGTATAGCTCAGTGGTAGAGCGCTCCCTTAGCATGGGAGAGGGCTGGGGTTCAATTCCCCATACCTCCAGATACTTTTCTCTCACTAGCGTCTAGAACGCACGATTTTGTGATCGTCAACTGATGATGAGTGAATGTGTGCGGTTTCAGTTTTTAGTGACTAGCGCCGAGTGGTGAACGAAAACGTAGCCAGCTATATGGCTGCGTGGGGGTATAGCTCAGTGGTAGAGCGCTCCCTTAGCATGGGAGAGGGCTGGGGTTCAATTCCCCATACCTCCAGATACTTTTCTCTCACTAGCGTCTAGAACGCACGATTTTGTGATCGTCAACTGATGATGAGTGAATGTGTGCGGTTTCAGTTTTTAGTGACTAGCGCCGAGTGGTGAACGAAAACGTAGCCAGCTATATGGCTGCGTGGGGGTATAGCTCAGTGGTAGAGCGCTCCCTTAGCATGGGAGAGGGCTGGGGTTCAATTCCCCATACCTCCAGATACTTTTCTCTCACTAGCGTCTAGAACGCACGATTTTGTGATCGTCAACTGATGATGAGTGAATGTGTGCGGTTTCAGTTTTTAGTGACTAGCGCCGAGTGGTGAACGAAAACGTAGCCAGCTATATGGCTGCGTGGGGGTATAGCTCAGTGGTAGAGCGCTCCCTTAGCATGGGAGAGGGCTGGGGTTCAATTCCCCATACCTCCAGATACTTTTCTCTCACTAGCGTCTAGAACGCACGATTTTGTGATCGTCAACTGATGATGAGTGAATGTGTGCGGTTTCAGTTTTTAGTGACTAGCGCCGAGTGGTGAACGAAAACGTAGCCAGCTATATGGCTGCGTGGGGGTATAGCTCAGTGGTAGAGCGCTCCCTTAGCATGGGAGAGGGCTGGGGTTCAATTCCCCATACCTCCAGATACTTTTCTCTCACTAGCGTCTAGAACGCACGATTTTGTGATCGTCAACTGATGATGAGTGAATGTGTGCGGTTTCAGTTTTTAGTGACTAGCGCCGAGTGGTGAACGAAAACGTAGCCAGCTATATGGCTGCGTGGGGGTATAGCTCAGTGGTAGAGCGCTCCCTTAGCATGGGAGAGGGCTGGGGTTCAATTCCCCATACCTCCAGATACTTTTCTCTCACTAGCGTCTAGAACGCACGATTTTGTGATCGTCAACTGATGATGAGTGAATGTGTGCGGTTTCAGTTTTTAGTGACTAGCGCCGAGTGGTGAACGAAAACGTAGCCAGCTATATGGCTGCGTGGGGGTATAGCTCAGTGGTAGAGCGCTCCCTTAGCATGGGAGAGGGCTGGGGTTCAATTCCCCATACCTCCAGATACTTTTCTCTCACTAGCGTCTAGAACGCACGATTTTGTGATCGTCAACTGATGATGAGTGAATGTGTGCGGTTTCAGTTTTTAGTGACTAGCGCCGAGTGGTGAACGAAAACGTAGCCAGCTATATGGCTGCGTGGGGGTATAGCTCAGTGGTAGAGCGCTCCCTTAGCATGGGAGAGGGCTGGGGTTCAATTCCCCATACCTCCAGATACTTTTCTCTCACTAGCGTCTAGAACGCACGATTTTGTGATCGTCAACTGATGATGAGTGAATGTGTGCGGTTTCAGTTTTTAGTGACTAGCGCCGAGTGGTGAACGAAAACGTAGCCAGCTATATGGCTGCGTGGGGGTATAGCTCAGTGGTAGAGCGCTCCCTTAGCATGGGAGAGGGCTGGGGTTCAATTCCCCATACCTCCAGATACTTTTCTCTCACTAGCGTCTAGAACGCACGATTTTGTGATCGTCAACTGATGATGAGTGAATGTGTGCGGTTTCAGTTTTTAGTGACTAGCGCCGAGTGGTGAACGAAAACGTAGCCAGCTATATGGCTGCGTGGGGGTATAGCTCAGTGGTAGAGCGCTCCCTTAGCATGGGAGAGGGCTGGGGTTCAATTCCCCATACCTCCAGATACTTTTCTCTCACTAGCGTCTAGAACGCACGATTTTGTGATCGTCAACTGATGATGAGTGAATGTGTGCGGTTTCAGTTTTTAGTGACTAGCGCCGAGTGGTGAACGAAAACGTAGCCAGCTATATGGCTGCGTGGGGGTATAGCTCAGTGGTAGAGCGCTCCCTTAGCATGGGAGAGGGCTGGGGTTCAATTCCCCATACCTCCAGATACTTTTCTCTCACTAGCGTCTAGAACGCACGATTTTGTGATCGTCAACTGATGATGAGTGAATGTGTGCGGTTTCAGTTTTTAGTGACTAGCGCCGAGTGGTGAACGAAAACGTAGCCAGCTATATGGCTGCGTGGGGGTATAGCTCAGTGGTAGAGCGCTCCCTTAGCATGGGAGAGGGCTGGGGTTCAATTCCCCATACCTCCAGATACTTTTCTCTCACTAGCGTCTAGAACGCACGATTTTGTGATCGTCAACTGATGATGAGTGAATGTGTGCGGTTTCAGTTTTTAGTGACTAGCGCCGAGTGGTGAACGAAAACGTAGCCAGCTATATGGCTGCGTGGGGGTATAGCTCAGTGGTAGAGCGCTCCCTTAGCATGGGAGAGGGCTGGGGTTCAATTCCCCATACCTCCAGATACTTTTCTCTCACTAGCGTCTAGAACGCACGATTTTGTGATCGTCAACTGATGATGAGTGAATGTGTGCGGTTTCAGTTTTTAGTGACTAGCGCCGAGTGGTGAACGAAAACGTAGCCAGCTATATGGCTGCGTGGGGGTATAGCTCAGTGGTAGAGCGCTCCCTTAGCATGGGAGAGGGCTGGGGTTCAATTCCCCATACCTCCAGATACTTTTCTCTCACTAGCGTCTAGAACGCACGATTTTGTGATCGTCAACTGATGATGAGTGAATGTGTGCGGTTTCAGTTTTTAGTGACTAGCGCCGAGTGGTGAACGAAAACGTAGCCAGCTATATGGCTGCGTGGGGGTATAGCTCAGTGGTAGAGCGCTCCCTTAGCATGGGAGAGGGCTGGGGTTCAATTCCCTATACCTCCAGATACTTTTCTCTCACTAGCGTCTAGAACGCACGATTTTGTGATCGTCAACTGATGATGAGTGAATGTGTGCGGTTTCAGTTTTTAGTGACTAGCGCCGAGTGGTGAACGAAAACGTAGCCAGCTATATGGCTGCGTGGGGGTATAGCTCAGTGGTAGAGCGCTCCCTTAGCATGGGAGAGGGCTGGGGTTCAATTCCCCATACCTCCAGATACTTTTCTCTCACTAGCGTCTAGAACGCACGATTTTGTGATCGTCAACTGATGATGAGTGAATGTGTGCGGTTTCAGTTTTTAGTGACTAGCGCCGAGTGGTGAACGAAAACGTAGCCAGCTATATGGCTGCGTGGGGGTATAGCTCAGTGGTAGAGCGCTCCCTTAGCATGGGAGAGGGCTGGGGTTCAATTCCCCATACCTCCAGATACTTTTCTCTCACTAGCGTCTAGAACGCACGATTTTGTGATCGTCAACTGATGATGAGTGAATGTGTGCGGTTTCAGTTTTTAGTGACTAGCGCCGAGTGGTGAACGAAAACGTAGCCAGCTATATGGCTGCGTGGGGGTATAGCTCAGTGGTAGAGCGCTCCCTTAGCATGGGAGAGGGCTGGGGTTCAATTCCCCATACCTCCAGATACTTTTCTCTCACTAGCGTCTAGAACGCACGATTTTGTGATCGTCAACTGATGATGAGTGAATGTGTGCGGTTTCAGTTTTTAGTGACTAGCGCCGAGTGGTGAACGAAAACGTAGCCAGCTATATGGCTGCGTGGGGGTATAGCTCAGTGGTAGAGCGCTCCCTTAGCATGGGAGAGGGCTGGGGTTCAATTCCCCATACCTCCAGATACTTTTCTCTCACTAGCGTCTAGAACGCACGATTTTGTGATCGTCAACTGATGATGAGTGAATGTGTGCGGTTTCAGTTTTTAGTGACTAGCGCCGAGTGGTGAACGAAAACGTAGCCAGCTATATGGCTGCGTGGGGGTATAGCTCAGTGGTAGAGCGCTCCCTTAGCATGGGAGAGGGCTGGGGTTCAATTCCCCATACCTCCAGATACTTTTCTCTCACTAGCGTCTAGAACGCACGATTTTGTGATCGTCAACTGATGATGAGTGAATGTGTGCGGTTTCAGTTTTTAGTGACTAGCGCCGAGTGGTGAACGAAAACGTAGCCAGCTATATGGCTGCGTGGGGGTATAGCTCAGTGGTAGAGCGCTCCCTTAGCATGGGAGAGGGCTGGGGTTCAATTCCCCATACCTCCAGATACTTTTCTCTCACTAGCGTCTAGAACGCACGATTTTGTGATCGTCAACTGATGATGAGTGAATGTGTGCGGTTTCAGTTTTTAGTGACTAGCGCCGAGTGGTGAACGAAAACGTAGCCAGCTATATGGCTGCGTGGGGGTATAGCTCAGTGGTAGAGCGCTCCCTTAGCATGGGAGAGGGCTGGGGTTCAATTCCCCATACCTCCAGATACTTTTCTCTCACTAGCGTCTAGAACGCACGATTTTGTGATCGTCAACTGATGATGAGTGAATGTGTGCGGTTTCAGTTTTTAGTGACTAGCGCCGAGTGGTGAACGAAAACGTAGCCAGCTATATGGCTGCGTGGGGGTATAGCTCAGTGGTAGAGCGCTCCCTTAGCATGGGAGAGGGCTGGGGTTCAATTCCCCATACCTCCAGATACTTTTCTCTCACTAGCGTCTAGAACGCACGATTTTGTGATCGTCAACTGATGATGAGTGAATGTGTGCGGTTTCAGTTTTTAGTGACTAGCGCCGAGTGGTGAACGAAAACGTAGCCAGCTATATGGCTGCGTGGGGGTATAGCTCAGTGGTAGAGCGCTCCCTTAGCATGGGAGAGGGCTGGGGTTCAATTCCCCATACCTCCAGATACTTTTCTCTCACTAGCGTCTAGAACGCACGATTTTGTGATCGTCAACTGATGATGAGTGAATGTGTGCGGTTTCAGTTTTTAGTGACTAGCGCCGAGTGGTGAACGAAAACGTAGCCAGCTATATGGCTGCGTGGGGGTATAGCTCAGTGGTAGAGCGCTCCCTTAGCATGGGAGAGGGCTGGGGTTCAATTCCCCATACCTCCAGATACTTTTCTCTCACTAGCGTCTAGAACGCACGATTTTGTGATCGTCAACTGATGATGAGTGAATGTGTGCGGTTTCAGTTTTTAGTGACTAGCGCCGAGTGGTGAACGAAAACGTAGCCAGCTATATGGCTGCGTGGGGGTATAGCTCAGTGGTAGAGCGCTCCCTTAGCATGGGAGAGGGCTGGGGTTCAATTCCCCATACCTCCAGATACTTTTCTCTCACTAGCGTCTAGAACGCACGATTTTGTGATCGTCAACTGATGATGAGTGAATGTGTGCGGTTTCAGTTTTTAGTGACTAGCGCCGAGTGGTGAACGAAAACGTAGCCAGCTATATGGCTGCGTGGGGGTATAGCTCAGTGGTAGAGCGCTCCCTTAGCATGGGAGAGGGCTGGGGTTCAATTCCCCATACCTCCAGATACTTTTCTCTCACTAGCGTCTAGAACGCACGATTTTGTGATCGTCAACTGATGATGAGTGAATGTGTGCGGTTTCAGTTTTTAGTGACTAGCGCCGAGTGGTGAACGAAAACGTAGCCAGCTATATGGCTGCGTGGGGGTATAGCTCAGTGGTAGAGCGCTCCCTTAGCATGGGAGAGGGCTGGGGTTCAATTCCCCATACCTCCAGATACTTTTCTCTCACTAGCGTCTAGAACGCACGATTTTGTGATCGTCAACTGATGATGAGTGAATGTGTGCGGTTTCAGTTTTTAGTGACTAGCGCCGAGTGGTGAACGAAAACGTAGCCAGCTATATGGCTGCGTGGGGGTATAGCTCAGTGGTAGAGCGCTCCCTTAGCATGGGAGAGGGCTGGGGTTCAATTCCCCATACCTCCAGATACTTTTCTCTCACTAGCGTCTAGAACGCACGATTTTGTGATCGTCAACTGATGATGAGTGAATGTGTGCGGTTTCAGTTTTTAGTGACTAGCGCCGAGTGGTGAACGAAAACGTAGCCAGCTATATGGCTGCGTGGGGGTATAGCTCAGTGGTAGAGCGCTCCCTTAGCATGGGAGAGGGCTGGGGTTCAATTCCCCATACCTCCAGATACTTTTCTCTCACTAGCGTCTAGAACGCACGATTTTGTGATCGTCAACTGATGATGAGTGAATGTGTGCGGTTTCAGTTTTTAGTGACTAGCGCCGAGTGGTGAACGAAAACGTAGCCAGCTATATGGCTGCGTGGGGGTATAGCTCAGTGGTAGAGCGCTCCCTTAGCATGGGAGAGGGCTGGGGTTCAATTCCCCATACCTCCAGATACTTTTCTCTCACTAGCGTCTAGAACGCACGATTTTGTGATCGTCAACTGATGATGAGTGAATGTGTGCGGTTTCAGTTTTTAGTGACTAGCGCCGAGTGGTGAACGAAAACGTAGCCAGCTATATGGCTGCGTGGGGGTATAGCTCAGTGGTAGAGCGCTCCCTTAGCATGGGAGAGGGCTGGGGTTCAATTCCCCATACCTCCAGATACTTTTCTCTCACTAGCGTCTAGAACGCACGATTTTGTGATCGTCAACTGATGATGAGTGAATGTGTGCGGTTTCAGTTTTTAGTGACTAGCGCCGAGTGGTGAACGAAAACGTAGCCAGCTATATGGCTGCGTGGGGGTATAGCTCAGTGGTAGAGCGCTCCCTTAGCATGGGAGAGGGCTGGGGTTCAATTCCCCATACCTCCAGATACTTTTCTCTCACTAGCGTCTAGAACGCACGATTTTGTGATCGTCAACTGATGATGAGTGAATGTGTGCGGTTTCAGTTTTTAGTGACTAGCGCCGAGTGGTGAACGAAAACGTAGCCAGCTATATGGCTGCGTGGGGGTATAGCTCAGTGGTAGAGCGCTCCCTTAGCATGGGAGAGGGCTGGGGTTCAATTCCCCATACCTCCAGATACTTTTCTCTCACTAGCGTCTAGAACGCACGATTTTGTGATCGTCAACTGATGATGAGTGAATGTGTGCGGTTTCAGTTTTTAGTGACTAGCGCCGAGTGGTGAACGAAAACGTAGCCAGCTATATGGCTGCGTGGGGGTATAGCTCAGTGGTAGAGCGCTCCCTTAGCATGGGAGAGGGCTGGGGTTCAATTCCCCATACCTCCAGATACTTTTCTCTCACTAGCGTCTAGAACGCACGATTTTGTGATCGTCAACTGATGATGAGTGAATGTGTGCGGTTTCAGTTTTTAGTGACTAGCGCCGAGTGGTGAACGAAAACGTAGCCAGCTATATGGCTGCGTGGGGGTATAGCTCAGTGGTAGAGCGCTCCCTTAGCATGGGAGAGGGCTGGGGTTCAATTCCCCATACCTCCAGATACTTTTCTCTCACTAGCGTCTAGAACGCACGATTTTGTGATCGTCAACTGATGATGAGTGAATGTGTGCGGTTTCAGTTTTTAGTGACTAGCGCCGAGTGGTGAACGAAAACGTAGCCAGCTATATGGCTGCGTGGGGGTATAGCTCAGTGGTAGAGCGCTCCCTTAGCATGGGAGAGGGCTGGGGTTCAATTCCCCATACCTCCAGATACTTTTCTCTCACTAGCGTCTAGAACGCACGATTTTGTGATCGTCAACTGATGATGAGTGAATGTGTGCGGTTTCAGTTTTTAGTGACTAGCGCCGAGTGGTGAACGAAAACGTAGCCAGCTATATGGCTGCGTGGGGGTATAGCTCAGTGGTAGAGCGCTCCCTTAGCATGGGAGAGGGCTGGGGTTCAATTCCCCATACCTCCAGATACTTTTCTCTCACTAGCGTCTAGAACGCACGATTTTGTGATCGTCAACTGATGATGAGTGAATGTGTGCGGTTTCAGTTTTTAGTGACTAGCGCCGAGTGGTGAACGAAAACGTAGCCAGCTATATGGCTGCGTGGGGGTATAGCTCAGTGGTAGAGCGCTCCCTTAGCATGGGAGAGGGCTGGGGTTCAATTCCCCATACCTCCAGATACTTTTCTCTCACTAGCGTCTAGAACGCACGATTTTGTGATCGTCAACTGATGATGAGTGAATGTGTGCGGTTTCAGTTTTTAGTGACTAGCGCCGAGTGGTGAACGAAAACGTAGCCAGCTATATGGCTGCGTGGGGGTATAGCTCAGTGGTAGAGCGCTCCCTTAGCATGGGAGAGGGCTGGGGTTCAATTCCCCATACCTCCAGATACTTTTCTCTCACTAGCGTCTAGAACGCACGATTTTGTGATCGTCAACTGATGATGAGTGAATGTGTGCGGTTTCAGTTTTTAGTGACTAGCGCCGAGTGGTGAACGAAAACGTAGCCAGCTATATGGCTGCGTGGGGGTATAGCTCAGTGGTAGAGCGCTCCCTTAGCATGGGAGAGGGCTGGGGTTCAATTCCCCATACCTCCAGATACTTTTCTCTCACTAGCGTCTAGAACGCACGATTTTGTGATCGTCAACTGATGATGAGTGAATGTGTGCGGTTTCAGTTTTTAGTGACTAGCGCCGAGTGGTGAACGAAAACGTAGCCAGCTATATGGCTGCGTGGGGGTATAGCTCAGTGGTAGAGCGCTCCCTTAGCATGGGAGAGGGCTGGGGTTCAATTCCCCATACCTCCAGATACTTTTCTCTCACTAGCGTCTAGAACGCACGATTTTGTGATCGTCAACTGATGATGAGTGAATGTGTGCGGTTTCAGTTTTTAGTGACTAGCGCCGAGTGGTGAACGAAAACGTAGCCAGCTATATGGCTGCGTGGGGGTATAGCTCAGTGGTAGAGCGCTCCCTTAGCATGGGAGAGGGCTGGGGTTCAATTCCCCATACCTCCAGATACTTTTCTCTCACTAGCGTCTAGAACGCACGATTTTGTGATCGTCAACTGATGATGAGTGAATGTGTGCGGTTTCAGTTTTTAGTGACTAGCGCCGAGTGGTGAACGAAAACGTAGCCAGCTATATGGCTGCGTGGGGGTATAGCTCAGTGGTAGAGCGCTCCCTTAGCATGGGAGAGGGCTGGGGTTCAATTCCCCATACCTCCAGATACTTTTCTCTCACTAGCGTCTAGAACGCACGATTTTGTGATCGTCAACTGATGATGAGTGAATGTGTGCGGTTTCAGTTTTTAGTGACTAGCGCCGAGTGGTGAACGAAAACGTAGCCAGCTATATGGCTGCGTGGGGGTATAGCTCAGTGGTAGAGCGCTCCCTTAGCATGGGAGAGGGCTGGGGTTCAATTCCCCATACCTCCAGATACTTTTCTCTCACTAGCGTCTAGAACGCACGATTTTGTGATCGTCAACTGATGATGAGTGAATGTGTGCGGTTTCAGTTTTTAGTGACTAGCGCCGAGTGGTGAACGAAAACGTAGCCAGCTATATGGCTGCGTGGGGGTATAGCTCAGTGGTAGAGCGCTCCCTTAGCATGGGAGAGGGCTGGGGTTCAATTCCCCATACCTCCAGATACTTTTCTCTCACTAGCGTCTAGAACGCACGATTTTGTGATCGTCAACTGATGATGAGTGAATGTGTGCGGTTTCAGTTTTTAGTGACTAGCGCCGAGTGGTGAACGAAAACGTAGCCAGCTATATGGCTGCGTGGGGGTATAGCTCAGTGGTAGAGCGCTCCCTTAGCATGGGAGAGGGCTGGGGTTCAATTCCCCATACCTCCAGATACTTTTCTCTCACTAGCGTCTAGAACGCACGATTTTGTGATCGTCAACTGATGATGAGTGAATGTGTGCGGTTTCAGTTTTTAGTGACTAGCGCCGAGTGGTGAACGAAAACGTAGCCAGCTATATGGCTGCGTGGGGGTATAGCTCAGTGGTAGAGCGCTCCCTTAGCATGGGAGAGGGCTGGGGTTCAATTCCCCATACCTCCAGATACTTTTCTCTCACTAGCGTCTAGAACGCACGATTTTGTGATCGTCAACTGATGATGAGTGAATGTGTGCGGTTTCAGTTTTTAGTGACTAGCGCCGAGTGGTGAACGAAAACGTAGCCAGCTATATGGCTGCGTGGGGGTATAGCTCAGTGGTAGAGCGCTCCCTTAGCATGGGAGAGGGCTGGGGTTCAATTCCCCATACCTCCAGATACTTTTCTCTCACTAGCGTCTAGAACGCACGATTTTGTGATCGTCAACTGATGATCGAGTGAATGTGTGCGGTTTCAGTTTTTAGTGACTAGCGCCGAGTGGTGAACGAAAACGTAGCCAGCTATATGGCTGCGTGGGGGTATAGCTCAGTGGTAGAGCGCTCCCTTAGCATGGGAGAGGGCTGGGGTTCAATTCCCCATACCTCCAGATACTTTTCTCTCACTAGCGTCTAGAACGCACGATTTTGTGATCGTCAACGATGATGAGTGAATGTGTGCGGTTTCAGTTTTTAGTGACTAGCGCCGAGTGGTGAACGAAAACGTAGCCAGCTATATGGCTGCGTGGGGGTATAGCTCAGTGGTAGAGCGCTCCCTTAGCATGGGAGAGGGCTGGGGTTCAATTCCCCATACCTCCAGATACTTTTCTCTCACTAGCGTCTAGAACGCACGATTTTGTGATCGTCAACTGATGATGAGTGAATGTGTGCGGTTTCAGTTTTTAGTGACTAGCGCCGAGTGGTGAACGAAAACGTAGCCAGCTATATGGCTGCGTGGGGGTATAGCTCAGTGGTAGAGCGCTCCCTTAGCATGGGAGAGGGCTGGGGTTCAATTCCCCATACCTCCAGATACTTTTCTCTCACTAGCGTCTAGAACGCACGATTTTGTGATCGTCAACTGATGATGAGTGAATGTGTGCGGTTTCAGTTTTTAGTGACTAGCGCCGAGTGGTGAACGAAAACGTAGCCAGCTATATGGCTGCGTGGGGGTATAGCTCAGTGGTAGAGCGCTCCCTTAGCATGGGAGAGGGCTGGGGTTCAATTCCCCATACCTCCAGATACTTTTCTCTCACTAGCGTCTAGAACGCACGATTTTGTGATCGTCAACTGATGATGAGTGAATGTGTGCGGTTTCAGTTTTTAGTGACTAGCGCCGAGTGGTGAACGAAAACGTAGCCAGCTATATGGCTGCGTGGGGGTATAGCTCAGTGGTAGAGCGCTCCCTTAGCATGGGAGAGGGCTGGGGTTCAATTCCCCATACCTCCAGATACTTTTCTCTCACTAGCGTCTAGAACGCACGATTTTGTGATCGTCAACTGATGATGAGTGAATGTGTGCGGTTTCAGTTTTTAGTGACTAGCGCCGAGTGGTGAACGAAAACGTAGCCAGCTATATGGCTGCGTGGGGGTATAGCTCAGTGGTAGAGCGCTCCCTTAGCATGGGAGAGGGCTGGGGTTCAATTCCCCATACCTCCAGATACTTTTCTCTCACTAGCGTCTAGAACGCACGATTTTGTGATCGTCAACTGATGATGAGTGAATGTGTGCGGTTTCAGTTTTTAGTGACTAGCGCCGAGTGGTGAACGAAAACGTAGCCAGCTATATGGCTGCGTGGGGGTATAGCTCAGTGGTAGAGCGCTCCCTTAGCATGGGAGAGGGCTGGGGTTCAATTCCCCATACCTCCAGATACTTTTCTCTCACTAGCGTCTAGAACGCACGATTTTGTGATCGTCAACTGATGATGAGTGAATGTGTGCGGTTTCAGTTTTTAGTGACTAGCGCCGAGTGGTGAACGAAAACGTAGCCAGCTATATGGCTGCGTGGGGGTATAGCTCAGTGGTAGAGCGCTCCCTTAGCATGGGAGAGGGCTGGGGTTCAATTCCCCATACCTCCAGATACTTTTCTCTCACTAGCGTCTAGAACGCACGATTTTGTGATCGTCAACTGATGATGAGTGAATGTGTGCGGTTTCAGTTTTTAGTGACTAGCGCCGAGTGGTGAACGAAAACGTAGCCAGCTATATGGCTGCGTGGGGGTATAGCTCAGTGGTAGAGCGCTCCCTTAGCATGGGAGAGGGCTGGGGTTCAATTCCCCATACCTCCAGATACTTTTCTCTCACTAGCGTCTAGAACGCACGATTTTGTGATCGTCAACTGATGATGAGTGAATGTGTGCGGTTTCAGTTTTTAGTGACTAGCGCCGAGTGGTGAACGAAAACGTAGCCAGCTATATGGCTGCGTGGGGGTATAGCTCAGTGGTAGAGCGCTCCCTTAGCATGGGAGAGGGCTGGGGTTCAATTCCCCATACCTCCAGATACTTTTCTCTCACTAGCGTCTAGAACGCACGATTTTGTGATCGTCAACTGATGATGAGTGAATGTGTGCGGTTTCAGTTTTTAGTGACTAGCGCCGAGTGGTGAACGAAAACGTAGCCAGCTATATGGCTGCGTGGGGGTATAGCTCAGTGGTAGAGCGCTCCCTTAGCATGGGAGAGGGCTGGGGTTCAATTCCCCATACCTCCAGATACTTTTCTCTCACTAGCGTCTAGAACGCACGATTTTGTGATCGTCAACTGATGATGAGTGAATGTGTGCGGTTTCAGTTTTTAGTGACTAGCGCCGAGTGGTGAACGAAAACGTAGCCAGCTATATGGCTGCGTGGGGGTATAGCTCAGTGGTAGAGCGCTCCCTTAGCATGGGAGAGGGCTGGGGTTCAATTCCCCATACCTCCAGATACTTTTCTCTCACTAGCGTCTAGAACGCACGATTTTGTGATCGTCAACTGATGATGAGTGAATGT
The DNA here is from genome assembly GCA_964036235.1 of Heterorhabditis bacteriophora. NCBI lineage: Eukaryota > Metazoa > Nematoda > Chromadorea > Rhabditida > Heterorhabditidae > Heterorhabditis > Heterorhabditis bacteriophora. The sequence continues at coordinate 6,551 of CAXIWP010000025.1, read as the reverse complement.
GTGCGGTTTCAGTTTTTAGTGACTAGCGCCGAGTGGTGAACGAAAACGTAGCCAGCTATATGGCTGCGTGGGGGTATAGCTCAGTGGTAGAGCGCTCCCTTAGCATGGGAGAGGGCTGGGGTTCAATTCCCCATACCTCCAGATACTTTTCTCTCACTAGCGTCTAGAACGCACGATTTTGTGATCGTCAACTGATGATGAGTGAATGTGTGCGGTTTCAGTTTTTAGTGACTAGCGCCGAGTGGTGAACGAAAACGTAGCCAGCTATATGGCTGCGTGGGGGTATAGCTCAGTGGTAGAGCGCTCCCTTAGCATGGGAGAGGGCTGGGGTTCAATTCCCCATACCTCCAGATACTTTTCTCTCACTAGCGTCTAGAACGCACGATTTTGTGATCGTCAACTGATGATGAGTGAATGTGTGCGGTTTCAGTTTTTAGTGACTAGCGCCGAGTGGTGAACGAAAACGTAGCCAGCTATATGGCTGCGTGGGGGTATAGCTCAGTGGTAGAGCGCTCCCTTAGCATGGGAGAGGGCTGGGGTTCAATTCCCCATACCTCCAGATACTTTTCTCTCACTAGCGTCTAGAACGCACGATTTTGTGATCGTCAACTGATGATGAGTGAATGTGTGCGGTTTCAGTTTTTAGTGACTAGCGCCGAGTGGTGAACGAAAACGTAGCCAGCTATATGGCTGCGTGGGGGTATAGCTCAGTGGTAGAGCGCTCCCTTAGCATGGGAGAGGGCTGGGGTTCAATTCCCCATACCTCCAGATACTTTTCTCTCACTAGCGTCTAGAACGCACGATTTTGTGATCGTCAACTGATGATGAGTGAATGTGTGCGGTTTCAGTTTTTAGTGACTAGCGCCGAGTGGTGAACGAAAACGTAGCCAGCTATATGGCTGCGTGGGGGTATAGCTCAGTGGTAGAGCGCTCCCTTAGCATGGGAGAGGGCTGGGGTTCAATTCCCCATACCTCCAGATACTTTTCTCTCACTAGCGTCTAGAACGCACGATTTTGTGATCGTCAACTGATGATGAGTGAATGTGTGCGGTTTCAGTTTTTAGTGACTAGCGCCGAGTGGTGAACGAAAACGTAGCCAGCTATATGGCTGCGTGGGGGTATAGCTCAGTGGTAGAGCGCTCCCTTAGCATGGGAGAGGGCTGGGGTTCAATTCCCCATACCTCCAGATACTTTTCTCTCACTAGCGTCTAGAACGCACGATTTTGTGATCGTCAACTGATGATGAGTGAATGTGTGCGGTTTCAGTTTTTAGTGACTAGCGCCGAGTGGTGAACGAAAACGTAGCCAGCTATATGGCTGCGTGGGGGTATAGCTCAGTGGTAGAGCGCTCCCTTAGCATGGGAGAGGGCTGGGGTTCAATTCCCATACCTCCAGATACTTTTCTCTCACTAGCGTCTAGAACGCACGATTTTGTGATCGTCAACTGATGATGAGTGAATGTGTGCGGTTTCAGTTTTTAGTGACTAGCGCCGAGTGGTGAACGAAAACGTAGCCAGCTTATATGGCTGCGTGGGGGTATAGCTCAGTGGTAGAGCGCTCCCTTAGCATGGGAGAGGGCTGGGGTTCAATTCCCCATACCTCCAGATACTTTTCTCTCACTAGCGTCTAGAACGCACGATTTTGTGATCGTCAACTGATGATGAGTGAATGTGTGCGGTTTCAGTTTTTAGTGACTAGCGCCGAGTGGTGAACGAAAACGTAGCCAGCTATATGGCTGCGTGGGGGTATAGCTCAGTGGTAGAGCGCTCCCTTAGCATGGGAGAGGGCTGGGGTTCAATTCCCCATACCTCCAGATACTTTTCTCTCACTAGCGTCTAGAACGCACGATTTTGTGATCGTCAACTGATGATGAGTGAATGTGTGCGGTTTCAGTTTTTAGTGACTAGCGCCGAGTGGTGAACGAAAACGTAGCCAGCTATATGGCTGCGTGGGGGTATAGCTCAGTGGTAGAGCGCTCCCTTAGCATGGGAGAGGGCTGGGGTTCAATTCCCCATACCTCCAGATACTTTTCTCTCACTAGCGTCTAGAACGCACGATTTTGTGATCGTCAACTGATGATGAGTGAATGTGTGCGGTTTCAGTTTTTAGTGACTAGCGCCGAGTGGTGAACGAAAACGTAGCCAGCTATATGGCTGCGTGGGGGTATAGCTCAGTGGTAGAGCGCTCCCTTAGCATGGGAGAGGGCTGGGGTTCAATTCCCCATACCTCCAGATACTTTTCTCTCACTAGCGTCTAGAACGCACGATTTTGTGATCGTCAACTGATGATGAGTGAATGTGTGCGGTTTCAGTTTTTAGTGACTAGCGCCGAGTGGTGAACGAAAACGTAGCCAGCTATATGGCTGCGTGGGGGTATAGCTCAGTGGTAGAGCGCTCCCTTAGCATGGGAGAGGGCTGGGGTTCAATTCCCCATACCTCCAGATACTTTTCTCTCACTAGCGTCTAGAACGCACGATTTTGTGATCGTCAACTGATGATGAGTGAATGTGTGCGGTTTCAGTTTTTAGTGACTAGCGCCGAGTGGTGAACGAAAACGTAGCCAGCTATATGGCTGCGTGGGGGTATAGCTCAGTGGTAGAGCGCTCCCTTAGCATGGGAGAGGGCTGGGGTTCAATTCCCCATACCTCCAGATACTTTTCTCTCACTAGCGTCTAGAACGCACGATTTTGTGATCGTCAACTGATGATGAGTGAATGTGTGCGGTTTCAGTTTTTAGTGACTAGCGCCGAGTGGTGAACGAAAACGTAGCCAGCTATATGGCTGCGTGGGGGTATAGCTCAGTGGTAGAGCGCTCCCTTAGCATGGGAGAGGGCTGGGGTTCAATTCCCCATACCTCCAGATACTTTTCTCTCACTAGCGTCTAGAACGCACGATTTTGTGATCGTCAACTGATGATGAGTGAATGTGTGCGGTTTCAGTTTTTAGTGACTAGCGCCGAGTGGTGAACGAAAACGTAGCCAGCTATATGGCTGCGTGGGGGTATAGCTCAGTGGTAGAGCGCTCCCTTAGCATGGGAGAGGGCTGGGGTTCAATTCCCCATACCTCCAGATACTTTTCTCTCACTAGCGTCTAGAACGCACGATTTTGTGATCGTCAACTGATGATGAGTGAATGTGTGCGGTTTCAGTTTTTAGTGACTAGCGCCGAGTGGTGAACGAAAACGTAGCCAGCTATATGGCTGCGTGGGGGTATAGCTCAGTGGTAGAGCGCTCCCTTAGCATGGGAGAGGGCTGGGGTTCAATTCCCCATACCTCCAGATACTTTTCTCTCACTAGCGTCTAGAACGCACGATTTTGTGATCGTCAACTGATGATGAGTGAATGTGTGCGGTTTCAGTTTTTAGTGACTAGCGCCGAGTGGTGAACGAAAACGTAGCCAGCTATATGGCTGCGTGGGGGTATAGCTCAGTGGTAGAGCGCTCCCTTAGCATGGGAGAGGGCTGGGGTTCAATTCCCCATACCTCCAGATACTTTTCTCTCACTAGCGTCTAGAACGCACGATTTTGTGATCGTCAACTGATGATGAGTGAATGTGTGCGGTTTCAGTTTTTAGTGACTAGCGCCGAGTGGTGAACGAAAACGTAGCCAGCTATATGGCTGCGTGGGGGTATAGCTCAGTGGTAGAGCGCTCCCTTAGCATGGGAGAGGGCTGGGGTTCAATTCCCCATACCTCCAGATACTTTTCTCTCACTAGCGTCTAGAACGCACGATTTTGTGATCGTCAACTGATGATGAGTGAATGTGTGCGGTTTCAGTTTTTAGTGACTAGCGCCGAGTGGTGAACGAAAACGTAGCCAGCTATATGGCTGCGTGGGGGTATAGCTCAGTGGTAGAGCGCTCCCTTAGCATGGGAGAGGGCTGGGGTTCAATTCCCCATACCTCCAGATACTTTTCTCTCACTAGCGTCTAGAACGCACGATTTTGTGATCGTCAACTGATGATGAGTGAATGTGTGCGGTTTCAGTTTTTAGTGACTAGCGCCGAGTGGTGAACGAAAACGTAGCCAGCTATATGGCTGCGTGGGGGTATAGCTCAGTGGTAGAGCGCTCCCTTAGCATGGGAGAGGGCTGGGGTTCAATTCCCCATACCTCCAGATACTTTTCTCTCACTAGCGTCTAGAACGCACGATTTTGTGATCGTCAACTGATGATGAGTGAATGTGTGCGGTTTCAGTTTTTAGTGACTAGCGCCGAGTGGTGAACGAAAACGTAGCCAGCTATATGGCTGCGTGGGGGTATAGCTCAGTGGTAGAGCGCTCCCTTAGCATGGGAGAGGGCTGGGGTTCAATTCCCCATACCTCCAGATACTTTTCTCTCACTAGCGTCTAGAACGCACGATTTTGTGATCGTCAACTGATGATGAGTGAATGTGTGCGGTTTCAGTTTTTAGTGACTAGCGCCGAGTGGTGAACGAAAACGTAGCCAGCTATATGGCTGCGTGGGGGTATAGCTCAGTGGTAGAGCGCTCCCTTAGCATGGGAGAGGGCTGGGGTTCAATTCCCCATACCTCCAGATACTTTTCTCTCACTAGCGTCTAGAACGCACGATTTTGTGATCGTCAACTGATGATGAGTGAATGTGTGCGGTTTCAGTTTTTAGTGACTAGCGCCGAGTGGTGAACGAAAACGTAGCCAGCTATATGGCTGCGTGGGGGTATAGCTCAGTGGTAGAGCGCTCCCTTAGCATGGGAGAGGGCTGGGGTTCAATTCCCCATACCTCCAGATACTTTTCTCTCACTAGCGTCTAGAACGCACGATTTTGTGATCGTCAACTGATGATGAGTGAATGTGTGCGGTTTCAGTTTTTAGTGACTAGCGCCGAGTGGTGAACGAAAACGTAGCCAGCTATATGGCTGCGTGGGGGTATAGCTCAGTGGTAGAGCGCTCCCTTAGCATGGGAGAGGGCTGGGGTTCAATTCCCCATACCTCCAGATACTTTTCTCTCACTAGCGTCTAGAACGCACGATTTTGTGATCGTCAACTGATGATGAGTGAATGTGTGCGGTTTCAGTTTTTAGTGACTAGCGCCGAGTGGTGAACGAAAACGTAGCCAGCTATATGGCTGCGTGGGGGTATAGCTCAGTGGTAGAGCGCTCCCTTAGCATGGGAGAGGGCTGGGGTTCAATTCCCCATACCTCCAGATACTTTTCTCTCACTAGCGTCTAGAACGCACGATTTTGTGATCGTCAACTGATGATGAGTGAATGTGTGCGGTTTCAGTTTTTAGTGACTAGCGCCGAGTGGTGAACGAAAACGTAGCCAGCTATATGGCTGCGTGGGGGTATAGCTCAGTGGTAGAGCGCTCCCTTAGCATGGGAGAGGGCTGGGGTTCAATTCCCCATACCTCCAGATACTTTTCTCTCACTAGCGTCTAGAACGCACGATTTTGTGATCGTCAACTGATGATGAGTGAATGTGTGCGGTTTCAGTTTTTAGTGACTAGCGCCGAGTGGTGAACGAAAACGTAGCCAGCTATATGGCTGCGTGGGGGTATAGCTCAGTGGTAGAGCGCTCCCTTAGCATGGGAGAGGGCTGGGGTTCAATTCCCCATACCTCCAGATACTTTTCTCTCACTAGCGTCTAGAACGCACGATTTTGTGATCGTCAACTGATGATGAGTGAATGTGTGCGGTTTCAGTTTTTAGTGACTAGCGCCGAGTGGTGAACGAAAACGTAGCCAGCTATATGGCTGCGTGGGGGTATAGCTCAGTGGTAGAGCGCTCCCTTAGCATGGGAGAGGGCTGGGGTTCAATTCCCCATACCTCCAGATACTTTTCTCTCACTAGCGTCTAGAACGCACGATTTTGTGATCGTCAACTGATGATGAGTGAATGTGTGCGGTTTCAGTTTTTAGTGACTAGCGCCGAGTGGTGAACGAAAACGTAGCCAGCTATATGGCTGCGTGGGGGTATAGCTCAGTGGTAGAGCGCTCCCTTAGCATGGGAGAGGGCTGGGGTTCAATTCCCCATACCTCCAGATACTTTTCTCTCACTAGCGTCTAGAACGCACGATTTTGTGATCGTCAACTGATGATGAGTGAATGTGTGCGGTTTCAGTTTTTAGTGACTAGCGCCGAGTGGTGAACGAAAACGTAGCCAGCTATATGGCTGCGTGGGGGTATAGCTCAGTGGTAGAGCGCTCCCTTAGCATGGGAGAGGGCTGGGGTTCAATTCCCCATACCTCCAGATACTTTTCTCTCACTAGCGTCTAGAACGCACGATTTTGTGATCGTCAACTGATGATGAGTGAATGTGTGCGGTTTCAGTTTTTAGTGACTAGCGCCGAGTGGTGAACGAAAACGTAGCCAGCTATATGGCTGCGTGGGGTATAGCTCAGTGGTAGAGCGCTCCCTTAGCATGGGAGAGGGCTGGGGTTCAATTCCCATACCTCCAGATACTTTTCTCTCACTAGCGTCTAGAACGCACGATTTTGTGATCGTCAACTGATGATGAGTGAATGTGTGCGGTTTCAGTTTTTAGTGACTAGCGCCGAGTGGTGAACGAAAACGTAGCCAGCTATATGGCTGCGTGGGGG
>CAXIWP010000024.1:0-31679 GCA_964036235.1 Heterorhabditis bacteriophora | reverse complement strand
AGCGCCGAGTGGTGAACGAAAACGTAGCCAGCTATATGGCTGCGTGGGGGTATAGCTCAGTGGTAGAGCGCTCCCTTAGCATGGGAGAGGGCTGGGGTTCAATTCCCCATACCTCCAGATACTTTTCTCTCACTAGCGTCTAGAACGCACGATTTTGTGATCGTCAACTGATGATGAGTGAATGTGTGCGGTTTCAGTTTTTAGTGACTAGCGCCGAGTGGTGAACGAAAACGTAGCCAGCTATATGGCTGCGTGGGGGTATAGCTCAGTGGTAGAGCGCTCCCTTAGCATGGGAGAGGGCTGGGGTTCAATTCCCCATACCTCCAGATACTTTTCTCTCACTAGCGTCTAGAACGCACGATTTTGTGATCGTCAACTGATGATGAGTGAATGTGTGCGGTTTCAGTTTTTAGTGACTAGCGCCGAGTGGTGAACGAAAACGTAGCCAGCTATATGGCTGCGTGGGGGTATAGCTCAGTGGTAGAGCGCTCCCTTAGCATGGGAGAGGGCTGGGGTTCAATTCCCCATACCTCCAGATACTTTTCTCTCACTAGCGTCTAGAACGCACGATTTTGTGATCGTCAACTGATGATGAGTGAATGTGTGCGGTTTCAGTTTTTAGTGACTAGCGCCGAGTGGTGAACGAAAACGTAGCCAGCTATATGGCTGCGTGGGGGTATAGCTCAGTGGTAGAGCGCTCCCTTAGCATGGGAGAGGGCTGGGGTTCAATTCCCCATACCTCCAGATACTTTTCTCTCACTAGCGTCTAGAACGCACGATTTTGTGATCGTCAACTGATGATGAGTGAATGTGTGCGGTTTCAGTTTTTAGTGACTAGCGCCGAGTGGTGAACGAAAACGTAGCCAGCTATATGGCTGCGTGGGGGTATAGCTCAGTGGTAGAGCGCTCCCTTAGCATGGGAGAGGGCTGGGGTTCAATTCCCCATACCTCCAGATACTTTTCTCTCACTAGCGTCTAGAACGCACGATTTTGTGATCGTCAACTGATGATGAGTGAATGTGTGCGGTTTCAGTTTTTAGTGACTAGCGCCGAGTGGTGAACGAAAACGTAGCCAGCTATATGGCTGCGTGGGGGTATAGCTCAGTGGTAGAGCGCTCCCTTAGCATGGGAGAGGGCTGGGGTTCAATTCCCCATACCTCCAGATACTTTTCTCTCACTAGCGTCTAGAACGCACGATTTTGTGATCGTCAACTGATGATGAGTGAATGTGTGCGGTTTCAGTTTTTAGTGACTAGCGCCGAGTGGTGAACGAAAACGTAGCCAGCTATATGGCTGCGTGGGGGTATAGCTCAGTGGTAGAGCGCTCCCTTAGCATGGGAGAGGGCTGGGGGTTCAATTCCCCATACCTCCAGATACTTTTCTCTCACTAGCGTCTAGAACGCACGATTTTGTGATCGTCAACTGATGATGAGTGAATGTGTGCGGTTTCAGTTTTTAGTGACTAGCGCCGAGTGGTGAACGAAAACGTAGCCAGCTATATGGCTGCGTGGGGGTATAGCTCAGTGGTAGAGCGCTCCCTTAGCATGGGAGAGGGCTGGGGTTCAATTCCCCATACCTCCAGATACTTTTCTCTCACTAGCGTCTAGAACGCACGATTTTGTGATCGTCAACTGATGATGAGTGAATGTGTGCGGTTTCAGTTTTTAGTGACTAGCGCCGAGTGGTGAACGAAAACGTAGCCAGCTATATGGCTGCGTGGGGGTATAGCTCAGTGGTAGAGCGCTCCCTTAGCATGGGAGAGGGCTGGGGTTCAATTCCCCATACCTCCAGATACTTTTCTCTCACTAGCGTCTAGAACGCACGATTTTGTGATCGTCAACTGATGATGAGTGAATGTGTGCGGTTTCAGTTTTTAGTGACTAGCGCCGAGTGGTGAACGAAAACGTAGCCAGCTATATGGCTGCGTGGGGGTATAGCTCAGTGGTAGAGCGCTCCCTTAGCATGGGAGAGGGCTGGGGTTCAATTCCCCATACCTCCAGATACTTTTCTCTCACTAGCGTCTAGAACGCACGATTTTGTGATCGTCAACTGATGATGAGTGAATGTGTGCGGTTTCAGTTTTTAGTGACTAGCGCCGAGTGGTGAACGAAAACGTAGCCAGCTATATGGCTGCGTGGGGGTATAGCTCAGTGGTAGAGCGCTCCCTTAGCATGGGAGAGGGCTGGGGTTCAATTCCCCATACCTCCAGATACTTTTCTCTCACTAGCGTCTAGAACGCACGATTTTGTGATCGTCAACTGATGATGAGTGAATGTGTGCGGTTTCAGTTTTTAGTGACTAGCGCCGAGTGGTGAACGAAAACGTAGCCAGCTATATGGCTGCGTGGGGGTATAGCTCAGTGGTAGAGCGCTCCCTTAGCATGGGAGAGGGCTGGGGTTCAATTCCCCATACCTCCAGATACTTTTCTCTCACTAGCGTCTAGAACGCACGATTTTGTGATCGTCAACTGATGATGAGTGAATGTGTGCGGTTTCAGTTTTTAGTGACTAGCGCCGAGTGGTGAACGAAAACGTAGCCAGCTATATGGCTGCGTGGGGGTATAGCTCAGTGGTAGAGCGCTCCCTTAGCATGGGAGAGGGCTGGGGTTCAATTCCCCATACCTCCAGATACTTTTCTCTCACTAGCGTCTAGAACGCACGATTTTGTGATCGTCAACTGATGATGAGTGAATGTGTGCGGTTTCAGTTTTTAGTGACTAGCGCCGAGTGGTGAACGAAAACGTAGCCAGCTATATGGCTGCGTGGGGGTATAGCTCAGTGGTAGAGCGCTCCCTTAGCATGGGAGAGGGCTGGGGTTCAATTCCCCATACCTCCAGATACTTTTCTCTCACTAGCGTCTAGAACGCACGATTTTGTGATCGTCAACTGATGATGAGTGAATGTGTGCGGTTTCAGTTTTTAGTGACTAGCGCCGAGTGGTGAACGAAAACGTAGCCAGCTATATGGCTGCGTGGGGGTATAGCTCAGTGGTAGAGCGCTCCCTTAGCATGGGAGAGGGCTGGGGTTCAATTCCCCATACCTCCAGATACTTTTCTCTCACTAGCGTCTAGAACGCACGATTTTGTGATCGTCAACTGATGATGAGTGAATGTGTGCGGTTTCAGTTTTTAGTGACTAGCGCCGAGTGGTGAACGAAAACGTAGCCAGCTATATGGCTGCGTGGGGGTATAGCTCAGTGGTAGAGCGCTCCCTTAGCATGGGAGAGGGCTGGGGTTCAATTCCCCATACCTCCAGATACTTTTCTCTCACTAGCGTCTAGAACGCACGATTTTGTGATCGTCAACTGATGATGAGTGAATGTGTGCGGTTTCAGTTTTTAGTGACTAGCGCCGAGTGGTGAACGAAAACGTAGCCAGCTATATGGCTGCGTGGGGGTATAGCTCAGTGGTAGAGCGCTCCCTTAGCATGGGAGAGGGCTGGGGTTCAATTCCCCATACCTCCAGATACTTTTCTCTCACTAGCGTCTAGAACGCACGATTTTGTGATCGTCAACTGATGATGAGTGAATGTGTGCGGTTTCAGTTTTTAGTGACTAGCGCCGAGTGGTGAACGAAAACGTAGCCAGCTATATGGCTGCGTGGGGGTATAGCTCAGTGGTAGAGCGCTCCCTTAGCATGGGAGAGGGCTGGGGTTCAATTCCCCATACCTCCAGATACTTTTCTCTCACTAGCGTCTAGAACGCACGATTTTGTGATCGTCAACTGATGATGAGTGAATGTGTGCGGTTTCAGTTTTTAGTGACTAGCGCCGAGTGGTGAACGAAAACGTAGCCAGCTATATGGCTGCGTGGGGGTATAGCTCAGTGGTAGAGCGCTCCCTTAGCATGGGAGAGGGCTGGGGTTCAATTCCCCATACCTCCAGATACTTTTCTCTCACTAGCGTCTAGAACGCACGATTTTGTGATCGTCAACTGATGATGAGTGAATGTGTGCGGTTTCAGTTTTTAGTGACTAGCGCCGAGTGGTGAACGAAAACGTAGCCAGCTATATGGCTGCGTGGGGGTATAGCTCAGTGGTAGAGCGCTCCCTTAGCATGGGAGAGGGCTGGGGTTCAATTCCCCATACCTCCAGATACTTTTCTCTCACTAGCGTCTAGAACGCACGATTTTGTGATCGTCAACTGATGATGAGTGAATGTGTGCGGTTTCAGTTTTTAGTGACTAGCGCCGAGTGGTGAACGAAAACGTAGCCAGCTATATGGCTGCGTGGGGGTATAGCTCAGTGGTAGAGCGCTCCCTTAGCATGGGAGAGGGCTGGGGTTCAATTCCCCATACCTCCAGATACTTTTCTCTCACTAGCGTCTAGAACGCACGATTTTGTGATCGTCAACTGATGATGAGTGAATGTGTGCGGTTTCAGTTTTTAGTGACTAGCGCCGAGTGGTGAACGAAAACGTAGCCAGCTATATGGCTGCGTGGGGGTATAGCTCAGTGGTAGAGCGCTCCCTTAGCATGGGAGAGGGCTGGGGTTCAATTCCCCATACCTCCAGATACTTTTCTCTCACTAGCGTCTAGAACGCACGATTTTGTGATCGTCAACTGATGATGAGTGAATGTGTGCGGTTTCAGTTTTTAGTGACTAGCGCCGAGTGGTGAACGAAAACGTAGCCAGCTATATGGCTGCGTGGGGGTATAGCTCAGTGGTAGAGCGCTCCCTTAGCATGGGAGAGGGCTGGGGTTCAATTCCCCATACCTCCAGATACTTTTCTCTCACTAGCGTCTAGAACGCACGATTTTGTGATCGTCAACTGATGATGAGTGAATGTGTGCGGTTTCAGTTTTTAGTGACTAGCGCCGAGTGGTGAACGAAAACGTAGCCAGCTATATGGCTGCGTGGGGGTATAGCTCAGTGGTAGAGCGCTCCCTTAGCATGGGAGAGGGCTGGGGTTCAATTCCCCATACCTCCAGATACTTTTCTCTCACTAGCGTCTAGAACGCACGATTTTGTGATCGTCAACTGATGATGAGTGAATGTGTGCGGTTTCAGTTTTTAGTGACTAGCGCCGAGTGGTGAACGAAAACGTAGCCAGCTATATGGCTGCGTGGGGGTATAGCTCAGTGGTAGAGCGCTCCCTTAGCATGGGAGAGGGCTGGGGTTCAATTCCCCATACCTCCAGATACTTTTCTCTCACTAGCGTCTAGAACGCACGATTTTGTGATCGTCAACTGATGATGAGTGAATGTGTGCGGTTTCAGTTTTTAGTGACTAGCGCCGAGTGGTGAACGAAAACGTAGCCAGCTATATGGCTGCGTGGGGGTATAGCTCAGTGGTAGAGCGCTCCCTTAGCATGGGAGAGGGCTGGGGTTCAATTCCCCATACCTCCAGATACTTTTCTCTCACTAGCGTCTAGAACGCACGATTTTGTGATCGTCAACTGATGATGAGTGAATGTGTGCGGTTTCAGTTTTTAGTGACTAGCGCCGAGTGGTGAACGAAAACGTAGCCAGCTATATGGCTGCGTGGGGGTATAGCTCAGTGGTAGAGCGCTCCCTTAGCATGGGAGAGGGCTGGGGTTCAATTCCCCATACCTCCAGATACTTTTCTCTCACTAGCGTCTAGAACGCACGATTTTGTGATCGTCAACTGATGATGAGTGAATGTGTGCGGTTTCAGTTTTTAGTGACTAGCGCCGAGTGGTGAACGAAAACGTAGCCAGCTATATGGCTGCGTGGGGGTATAGCTCAGTGGTAGAGCGCTCCCTTAGCATGGGAGAGGGCTGGGGTTCAATTCCCCATACCTCCAGATACTTTTCTCTCGACTAGCGTCTAGAACGCACGATTTTGTGATCGTCAACTGATGATGAGTGAATGTGTGCGGTTTCAGTTTTTAGTGACTAGCGCCGAGTGGTGAACGAAAACGTAGCCAGCTATATGGCTGCGTGGGGGTATAGCTCAGTGGTAGAGCGCTCCCTTAGCATGGGAGAGGGCTGGGGTTCAATTCCCCATACCTCCAGATACTTTTCTCTCACTAGCGTCTAGAACGCACGATTTTGTGATCGTCAACTGATGATGAGTGAATGTGTGCGGTTTCAGTTTTTAGTGACTAGCGCCGAGTGGTGAACGAAAACGTAGCCAGCTATATGGCTGCGTGGGGGTATAGCTCAGTGGTAGAGCGCTCCCTTAGCATGGGAGAGGGCTGGGGTTCAATTCCCCATACCTCCAGATACTTTTCTCTCACTAGCGTCTAGAACGCACGATTTTGTGATCGTCAACTGATGATGAGTGAATGTGTGCGGTTTCAGTTTTTAGTGACTAGCGCCGAGTGGTGAACGAAAACGTAGCCAGCTATATGGCTGCGTGGGGGTATAGCTCAGTGGTAGAGCGCTCCCTTAGCATGGGAGAGGGCTGGGGTTCAATTCCCCATACCTCCAGATACTTTTCTCTCACTAGCGTCTAGAACGCACGATTTTGTGATCGTCAACTGATGATGAGTGAATGTGTGCGGTTTCAGTTTTTAGTGACTAGCGCCGAGTGGTGAACGAAAACGTAGCCAGCTATATGGCTGCGTGGGGGTATAGCTCAGTGGTAGAGCGCTCCCTTAGCATGGGAGAGGGCTGGGGTTCAATTCCCCATACCTCCAGATACTTTTCTCTCACTAGCGTCTAGAACGCACGATTTTGTGATCGTCAACTGATGATGAGTGAATGTGTGCGGTTTCAGTTTTTAGTGACTAGCGCCGAGTGGTGAACGAAAACGTAGCCAGCTATATGGCTGCGTGGGGGTATAGCTCAGTGGTAGAGCGCTCCCTTAGCATGGGAGAGGGCTGGGGTTCAATTCCCCATACCTCCAGATACTTTTCTCTCACTAGCGTCTAGAACGCACGATTTTGTGATCGTCAACTGATGATGAGTGAATGTGTGCGGTTTCAGTTTTTAGTGACTAGCGCCGAGTGGTGAACGAAAACGTAGCCAGCTATATGGCTGCGTGGGGGTATAGCTCAGTGGTAGAGCGCTCCCTTAGCATGGGAGAGGGCTGGGGTTCAATTCCCCATACCTCCAGATACTTTTCTCTCACTAGCGTCTAGAACGCACGATTTTGTGATCGTCAACTGATGATGAGTGAATGTGTGCGGTTTCAGTTTTTAGTGACTAGCGCCGAGTGGTGAACGAAAACGTAGCCAGCTATATGGCTGCGTGGGGGTATAGCTCAGTGGTAGAGCGCTCCCTTAGCATGGGAGAGGGCTGGGGTTCAATTCCCCATACCTCCAGATACTTTTCTCTCACTAGCGTCTAGAACGCACGATTTTGTGATCGTCAACTGATGATGAGTGAATGTGTGCGGTTTCAGTTTTTAGTGACTAGCGCCGAGTGGTGAACGAAAACGTAGCCAGCTATATGGCTGCGTGGGGGTATAGCTCAGTGGTAGAGCGCTCCCTTAGCATGGGAGAGGGCTGGGGTTCAATTCCCCATACCTCCAGATACTTTTCTCTCACTAGCGTCTAGAACGCACGATTTTGTGATCGTCAACTGATGATGAGTGAATGTGTGCGGTTTCAGTTTTTAGTGACTAGCGCCGAGTGGTGAACGAAAACGTAGCCAGCTATATGGCTGCGTGGGGGTATAGCTCAGTGGTAGAGCGCTCCCTTAGCATGGGAGAGGGCTGGGGTTCAATTCCCCATACCTCCAGATACTTTTCTCTCACTAGCGTCTAGAACGCACGATTTTGTGATCGTCAACTGATGATGAGTGAATGTGTGCGGTTTCAGTTTTTAGTGACTAGCGCCGAGTGGTGAACGAAAACGTAGCCAGCTATATGGCTGCGTGGGGGTATAGCTCAGTGGTAGAGCGCTCCCTTAGCATGGGAGAGGGCTGGGGTTCAATTCCCCATACCTCCAGATACTTTTCTCTCACTAGCGTCTAGAACGCACGATTTTGTGATCGTCAACTGATGATGAGTGAATGTGTGCGGTTTCAGTTTTTAGTGACTAGCGCCGAGTGGTGAACGAAAACGTAGCCAGCTATATGGCTGCGTGGGGGTATAGCTCAGTGGTAGAGCGCTCCCTTAGCATGGGAGAGGGCTGGGGTTCAATTCCCCATACCTCCAGATACTTTTCTCTCACTAGCGTCTAGAACGCACGATTTTGTGATCGTCAACTGATGATGAGTGAATGTGTGCGGTTTCAGTTTTTAGTGACTAGCGCCGAGTGGTGAACGAAAACGTAGCCAGCTATATGGCTGCGTGGGGGTATAGCTCAGTGGTAGAGCGCTCCCTTAGCATGGGAGAGGGCTGGGGTTCAATTCCCCATACCTCCAGATACTTTTCTCTCACTAGCGTCTAGAACGCACGATTTTGTGATCGTCAACTGATGATGAGTGAATGTGTGCGGTTTCAGTTTTTAGTGACTAGCGCCGAGTGGTGAACGAAAACGTAGCCAGCTATATGGCTGCGTGGGGGTATAGCTCAGTGGTAGAGCGCTCCCTTAGCATGGGAGAGGGCTGGGGTTCAATTCCCCATACCTCCAGATACTTTTCTCTCACTAGCGTCTAGAACGCACGATTTTGTGATCGTCAACTGATGATGAGTGAATGTGTGCGGTTTCAGTTTTTAGTGACTAGCGCCGAGTGGTGAACGAAAACGTAGCCAGCTATATGGCTGCGTGGGGGTATAGCTCAGTGGTAGAGCGCTCCCTTAGCATGGGAGAGGGCTGGGGTTCAATTCCCCATACCTCCAGATACTTTTCTCTCACTAGCGTCTAGAACGCACGATTTTGTGATCGTCAACTGATGATGAGTGAATGTGTGCGGTTTCAGTTTTTAGTGACTAGCGCCGAGTGGTGAACGAAAACGTAGCCAGCTATATGGCTGCGTGGGGGTATAGCTCAGTGGTAGAGCGCTCCCTTAGCATGGGAGAGGGCTGGGGTTCAATTCCCCATACCTCCAGATACTTTTCTCTCACTAGCGTCTAGAACGCACGATTTTGTGATCGTCAACTGATGATGAGTGAATGTGTGCGGTTTCAGTTTTTAGTGACTAGCGCCGAGTGGTGAACGAAAACGTAGCCAGCTATATGGCTGCGTGGGGGTATAGCTCAGTGGTAGAGCGCTCCCTTAGCATGGGAGAGGGCTGGGGTTCAATTCCCCATACCTCCAGATACTTTTCTCTCACTAGCGTCTAGAACGCACGATTTTGTGATCGTCAACTGATGATGAGTGAATGTGTGCGGTTTCAGTTTTTAGTGACTAGCGCCGAGTGGTGAACGAAAACGTAGCCAGCTATATGGCTGCGTGGGGGTATAGCTCAGTGGTAGAGCGCTCCCTTAGCATGGGAGAGGGCTGGGGTTCAATTCCCCATACCTCCAGATACTTTTCTCTCACTAGCGTCTAGAACGCACGATTTTGTGATCGTCAACTGATGATGAGTGAATGTGTGCGGTTTCAGTTTTTAGTGACTAGCGCCGAGTGGTGAACGAAAACGTAGCCAGCTATATGGCTGCGTGGGGGTATAGCTCAGTGGTAGAGCGCTCCCTTAGCATGGGAGAGGGCTGGGGTTCAATTCCCCATACCTCCAGATACTTTTCTCTCACTAGCGTCTAGAACGCACGATTTTGTGATCGTCAACTGATGATGAGTGAATGTGTGCGGTTTCAGTTTTTAGTGACTAGCGCCGAGTGGTGAACGAAAACGTAGCCAGCTATATGGCTGCGTGGGGGTATAGCTCAGTGGTAGAGCGCTCCCTTAGCATGGGAGAGGGCTGGGGTTCAATTCCCCATACCTCCAGATACTTTTCTCTCACTAGCGTCTAGAACGCACGATTTTGTGATCGTCAACTGATGATGAGTGAATGTGTGCGGTTTCAGTTTTTAGTGACTAGCGCCGAGTGGTGAACGAAAACGTAGCCAGCTATATGGCTGCGTGGGGGTATAGCTCAGTGGTAGAGCGCTCCCTTAGCATGGGAGAGGGCTGGGGTTCAATTCCCCATACCTCCAGATACTTTTCTCTCACTAGCGTCTAGAACGCACGATTTTGTGATCGTCAACTGATGATGAGTGAATGTGTGCGGTTTCAGTTTTTAGTGACTAGCGCCGAGTGGTGAACGAAAACGTAGCCAGCTATATGGCTGCGTGGGGGTATAGCTCAGTGGTAGAGCGCTCCCTTAGCATGGGAGAGGGCTGGGGTTCAATTCCCCATACCTCCAGATACTTTTCTCTCACTAGCGTCTAGAACGCACGATTTTGTGATCGTCAACTGATGATGAGTGAATGTGTGCGGTTTCAGTTTTTAGTGACTAGCGCCGAGTGGTGAACGAAAACGTAGCCAGCTATATGGCTGCGTGGGGGTATAGCTCAGTGGTAGAGCGCTCCCTTAGCATGGGAGAGGGCTGGGGTTCAATTCCCCATACCTCCAGATACTTTTCTCTCACTAGCGTCTAGAACGCACGATTTTGTGATCGTCAACTGATGATGAGTGAATGTGTGCGGTTTCAGTTTTTAGTGACTAGCGCCGAGTGGTGAACGAAAACGTAGCCAGCTATATGGCTGCGTGGGGGTATAGCTCAGTGGTAGAGCGCTCCCTTAGCATGGGAGAGGGCTGGGGTTCAATTCCCCATACCTCCAGATACTTTTCTCTCACTAGCGTCTAGAACGCACGATTTTGTGATCGTCAACTGATGATGAGTGAATGTGTGCGGTTTCAGTTTTTAGTGACTAGCGCCGAGTGGTGAACGAAAACGTAGCCAGCTATATGGCTGCGTGGGGGTATAGCTCAGTGGTAGAGCGCTCCCTTAGCATGGGAGAGGGCTGGGGTTCAATTCCCCATACCTCCAGATACTTTTCTCTCACTAGCGTCTAGAACGCACGATTTTGTGATCGTCAACTGATGATGAGTGAATGTGTGCGGTTTCAGTTTTTAGTGACTAGCGCCGAGTGGTGAACGAAAACGTAGCCAGCTATATGGCTGCGTGGGGGTATAGCTCAGTGGTAGAGCGCTCCCTTAGCATGGGAGAGGGCTGGGGTTCAATTCCCCATACCTCCAGATACTTTTCTCTCACTAGCGTCTAGAACGCACGATTTTGTGATCGTCAACTGATGATGAGTGAATGTGTGCGGTTTCAGTTTTTAGTGACTAGCGCCGAGTGGTGAACGAAAACGTAGCCAGCTATATGGCTGCGTGGGGGTATAGCTCAGTGGTAGAGCGCTCCCTTAGCATGGGAGAGGGCTGGGGTTCAATTCCCCATACCTCCAGATACTTTTCTCTCACTAGCGTCTAGAACGCACGATTTTGTGATCGTCAACTGATGATGAGTGAATGTGTGCGGTTTCAGTTTTTAGTGACTAGCGCCGAGTGGTGAACGAAAACGTAGCCAGCTATATGGCTGCGTGGGGGTATAGCTCAGTGGTAGAGCGCTCCCTTAGCATGGGAGAGGGCTGGGGTTCAATTCCCCATACCTCCAGATACTTTTCTCTCACTAGCGTCTAGAACGCACGATTTTGTGATCGTCAACTGATGATGAGTGAATGTGTGCGGTTTCAGTTTTTAGTGACTAGCGCCGAGTGGTGAACGAAAACGTAGCCAGCTATATGGCTGCGTGGGGGTATAGCTCAGTGGTAGAGCGCTCCCTTAGCATGGGAGAGGGCTGGGGTTCAATTCCCCATACCTCCAGATACTTTTCTCTCACTAGCGTCTAGAACGCACGATTTTGTGATCGTCAACTGATGATGAGTGAATGTGTGCGGTTTCAGTTTTTAGTGACTAGCGCCGAGTGGTGAACGAAAACGTAGCCAGCTATATGGCTGCGTGGGGGTATAGCTCAGTGGTAGAGCGCTCCCTTAGCATGGGAGAGGGCTGGGGTTCAATTCCCCATACCTCCAGATACTTTTCTCTCACTAGCGTCTAGAACGCACGATTTTGTGATCGTCAACTGATGATGAGTGAATGTGTGCGGTTTCAGTTTTTAGTGACTAGCGCCGAGTGGTGAACGAAAACGTAGCCAGCTATATGGCTGCGTGGGGGTATAGCTCAGTGGTAGAGCGCTCCCTTAGCATGGGAGAGGGCTGGGGTTCAATTCCCCATACCTCCAGATACTTTTCTCTCACTAGCGTCTAGAACGCACGATTTTGTGATCGTCAACTGATGATGAGTGAATGTGTGCGGTTTCAGTTTTTAGTGACTAGCGCCGAGTGGTGAACGAAAACGTAGCCAGCTATATGGCTGCGTGGGGGTATAGCTCAGTGGTAGAGCGCTCCCTTAGCATGGGAGAGGGCTGGGGTTCAATTCCCCATACCTCCAGATACTTTTCTCTCACTAGCGTCTAGAACGCACGATTTTGTGATCGTCAACTGATGATGAGTGAATGTGTGCGGTTTCAGTTTTTAGTGACTAGCGCCGAGTGGTGAACGAAAACGTAGCCAGCTATATGGCTGCGTGGGGGTATAGCTCAGTGGTAGAGCGCTCCCTTAGCATGGGAGAGGGCTGGGGTTCAATTCCCCATACCTCCAGATACTTTTCTCTCACTAGCGTCTAGAACGCACGATTTTGTGATCGTCAACTGATGATGAGTGAATGTGTGCGGTTTCAGTTTTTAGTGACTAGCGCCGAGTGGTGAACGAAAACGTAGCCAGCTATATGGCTGCGTGGGGGTATAGCTCAGTGGTAGAGCGCTCCCTTAGCATGGGAGAGGGCTGGGGTTCAATTCCCCATACCTCCAGATACTTTTCTCTCACTAGCGTCTAGAACGCACGATTTTGTGATCGTCAACTGATGATGAGTGAATGTGTGCGGTTTCAGTTTTTAGTGACTAGCGCCGAGTGGTGAACGAAAACGTAGCCAGCTATATGGCTGCGTGGGGGTATAGCTCAGTGGTAGAGCGCTCCCTTAGCATGGGAGAGGGCTGGGGTTCAATTCCCCATACCTCCAGATACTTTTCTCTCACTAGCGTCTAGAACGCACGATTTTGTGATCGTCAACTGATGATGAGTGAATGTGTGCGGTTTCAGTTTTTAGTGACTAGCGCCGAGTGGTGAACGAAAACGTAGCCAGCTATATGGCTGCGTGGGGGTATAGCTCAGTGGTAGAGCGCTCCCTTAGCATGGGAGAGGGCTGGGGTTCAATTCCCCATACCTCCAGATACTTTTCTCTCACTAGCGTCTAGAACGCACGATTCTTGTGATCGTCAACTGATGATGAGTGAATGTGTGCGGTTTCAGTTTTTAGTGACTAGCGCCGAGTGGTGAACGAAAACGTAGCCAGCTATATGGCTGCGTGGGGGTATAGCTCAGTGGTAGAGCGCTCCCTTAGCATGGGAGAGGGCTGGGGTTCAATTCCCCATACCTCCAGATACTTTTCTCTCACTAGCGTCTAGAACGCACGATTTTGTGATCGTCAACTGATGATGAGTGAATGTGTGCGGTTTCAGTTTTTAGTGACTAGCGCCGAGTGGTGAACGAAAACGTAGCCAGCTATATGGCTGCGTGGGGGTATAGCTCAGTGGTAGAGCGCTCCCTTAGCATGGGAGAGGGCTGGGGTTCAATTCCCCATACCTCCAGATACTTTTCTCTCACTAGCGTCTAGAACGCACGATTTTGTGATCGTCAACTGATGATGAGTGAATGTGTGCGGTTTCAGTTTTTAGTGACTAGCGCCGAGTGGTGAACGAAAACGTAGCCAGCTATATGGCTGCGTGGGGGTATAGCTCAGTGGTAGAGCGCTCCCTTAGCATGGGAGAGGGCTGGGGTTCAATTCCCCATACCTCCAGATACTTTTCTCTCACTAGCGTCTAGAACGCACGATTTTGTGATCGTCAACTGATGATGAGTGAATGTGTGCGGTTTCAGTTTTTAGTGACTAGCGCCGAGTGGTGAACGAAAACGTAGCCAGCTATATGGCTGCGTGGGGGTATAGCTCAGTGGTAGAGCGCTCCCTTAGCATGGGAGAGGGCTGGGGTTCAATTCCCCATACCTCCAGATACTTTTCTCTCACTAGCGTCTAGAACGCACGATTTTGTGATCGTCAACTGATGATGAGTGAATGTGTGCGGTTTCAGTTTTTAGTGACTAGCGCCGAGTGGTGAACGAAAACGTAGCCAGCTATATGGCTGCGTGGGGGTATAGCTCAGTGGTAGAGCGCTCCCTTAGCATGGGAGAGGGCTGGGGTTCAATTCCCCATACCTCCAGATACTTTTCTCTCACTAGCGTCTAGAACGCACGATTTTGTGATCGTCAACTGATGATGAGTGAATGTGTGCGGTTTCAGTTTTTAGTGACTAGCGCCGAGTGGTGAACGAAAACGTAGCCAGCTATATGGCTGCGTGGGGGTATAGCTCAGTGGTAGAGCGCTCCCTTAGCATGGGAGAGGGCTGGGGTTCAATTCCCCATACCTCCAGATACTTTTCTCTCACTAGCGTCTAGAACGCACGATTTTGTGATCGTCAACTGATGATGAGTGAATGTGTGCGGTTTCAGTTTTTAGTGACTAGCGCCGAGTGGTGAACGAAAACGTAGCCAGCTATATGGCTGCGTGGGGGTATAGCTCAGTGGTAGAGCGCTCCCTTAGCATGGGAGAGGGCTGGGGTTCAATTCCCCATACCTCCAGATACTTTTCTCTCACTAGCGTCTAGAACGCACGATTTTGTGATCGTCAACTGATGATGAGTGAATGTGTGCGGTTTCAGTTTTTAGTGACTAGCGCCGAGTGGTGAACGAAAACGTAGCCAGCTATATGGCTGCGTGGGGGTATAGCTCAGTGGTAGAGCGCTCCCTTAGCATGGGAGAGGGCTGGGGTTCAATTCCCCATACCTCCAGATACTTTTCTCTCACTAGCGTCTAGAACGCACGATTTTGTGATCGTCAACTGATGATGAGTGAATGTGTGCGGTTTCAGTTTTTAGTGACTAGCGCCGAGTGGTGAACGAAAACGTAGCCAGCTATATGGCTGCGTGGGGGTATAGCTCAGTGGTAGAGCGCTCCCTTAGCATGGGAGAGGGCTGGGGTTCAATTCCCCATACCTCCAGATACTTTTCTCTCACTAGCGTCTAGAACGCACGATTTTGTGATCGTCAACTGATGATGAGTGAATGTGTGCGGTTTCAGTTTTTAGTGACTAGCGCCGAGTGGTGAACGAAAACGTAGCCAGCTATATGGCTGCGTGGGGGTATAGCTCAGTGGTAGAGCGCTCCCTTAGCATGGGAGAGGGCTGGGGTTCAATTCCCCATACCTCCAGATACTTTTCTCTCACTAGCGTCTAGAACGCACGATTTTGTGATCGTCAACTGATGATGAGTGAATGTGTGCGGTTTCAGTTTTTAGTGACTAGCGCCGAGTGGTGAACGAAAACGTAGCCAGCTATATGGCTGCGTGGGGGTATAGCTCAGTGGTAGAGCGCTCCCTTAGCATGGGAGAGGGCTGGGGTTCAATTCCCCATACCTCCAGATACTTTTCTCTCACTAGCGTCTAGAACGCACGATTTTGTGATCGTCAACTGATGATGAGTGAATGTGTGCGGTTTCAGTTTTTAGTGACTAGCGCCGAGTGGTGAACGAAAACGTAGCCAGCTATATGGCTGCGTGGGGGTATAGCTCAGTGGTAGAGCGCTCCCTTAGCATGGGAGAGGGCTGGGGTTCAATTCCCCATACCTCCAGATACTTTTCTCTCACTAGCGTCTAGAACGCACGATTTTGTGATCGTCAACTGATGATGAGTGAATGTGTGCGGTTTCAGTTTTTAGTGACTAGCGCCGAGTGGTGAACGAAAACGTAGCCAGCTATATGGCTGCGTGGGGGTATAGCTCAGTGGTAGAGCGCTCCCTTAGCATGGGAGAGGGCTGGGGTTCAATTCCCCATACCTCCAGATACTTTTCTCTCACTAGCGTCTAGAACGCACGATTTTGTGATCGTCAACTGATGATGAGTGAATGTGTGCGGTTTCAGTTTTTAGTGACTAGCGCCGAGTGGTGAACGAAAACGTAGCCAGCTATATGGCTGCGTGGGGGTATAGCTCAGTGGTAGAGCGCTCCCTTAGCATGGGAGAGGGCTGGGGTTCAATTCCCCATACCTCCAGATACTTTTCTCTCACTAGCGTCTAGAACGCACGATTTTGTGATCGTCAACTGATGATGAGTGAATGTGTGCGGTTTCAGTTTTTAGTGACTAGCGCCGAGTGGTGAACGAAAACGTAGCCAGCTATATGGCTGCGTGGGGGTATAGCTCAGTGGTAGAGCGCTCCCTTAGCATGGGAGAGGGCTGGGGTTCAATTCCCCATACCTCCAGATACTTTTCTCTCACTAGCGTCTAGAACGCACGATTTTGTGATCGTCAACTGATGATGAGTGAATGTGTGCGGTTTCAGTTTTTAGTGACTAGCGCCGAGTGGTGAACGAAAACGTAGCCAGCTATATGGCTGCGTGGGGGTATAGCTCAGTGGTAGAGCGCTCCCTTAGCATGGGAGAGGGCTGGGGTTCAATTCCCCATACCTCCAGATACTTTTCTCTCACTAGCGTCTAGAACGCACGATTTTGTGATCGTCAACTGATGATGAGTGAATGTGTGCGGTTTCAGTTTTTAGTGACTAGCGCCGAGTGGTGAACGAAAACGTAGCCAGCTATATGGCTGCGTGGGGGTATAGCTCAGTGGTAGAGCGCTCCCTTAGCATGGGAGAGGGCTGGGGTTCAATTCCCCATACCTCCAGATACTTTTCTCTCACTAGCGTCTAGAACGCACGATTTTGTGATCGTCAACTGATGATGAGTGAATGTGTGCGGTTTCAGTTTTTAGTGACTAGCGCCGAGTGGTGAACGAAAACGTAGCCAGCTATATGGCTGCGTGGGGGTATAGCTCAGTGGTAGAGCGCTCCCTTAGCATGGGAGAGGGCTGGGGTTCAATTCCCCATACCTCCAGATACTTTTCTCTCACTAGCGTCTAGAACGCACGATTTTGTGATCGTCAACTGATGATGAGTGAATGTGTGCGGTTTCAGTTTTTAGTGACTAGCGCCGAGTGGTGAACGAAAACGTAGCCAGCTATATGGCTGCGTGGGGGTATAGCTCAGTGGTAGAGCGCTCCCTTAGCATGGGAGAGGGCTGGGGTTCAATTCCCCATACCTCCAGATACTTTTCTCTCACTAGCGTCTAGAACGCACGATTTTGTGATCGTCAACTGATGATGAGTGAATGTGTGCGGTTTCAGTTTTTAGTGACTAGCGCCGAGTGGTGAACGAAAACGTAGCCAGCTATATGGCTGCGTGGGGGTATAGCTCAGTGGTAGAGCGCTCCCTTAGCATGGGAGAGGGCTGGGGTTCAATTCCCCATACCTCCAGATACTTTTCTCTCACTAGCGTCTAGAACGCACGATTTTGTGATCGTCAACTGATGATGAGTGAATGTGTGCGGTTTCAGTTTTTAGTGACTAGCGCCGAGTGGTGAACGAAAACGTAGCCAGCTATATGGCTGCGTGGGGGTATAGCTCAGTGGTAGAGCGCTCCCTTAGCATGGGAGAGGGCTGGGGTTCAATTCCCCATACCTCCAGATACTTTTCTCTCACTAGCGTCTAGAACGCACGATTTTGTGATCGTCAACTGATGATGAGTGAATGTGTGCGGTTTCAGTTTTTAGTGACTAGCGCCGAGTGGTGAACGAAAACGTAGCCAGCTATATGGCTGCGTGGGGGTATAGCTCAGTGGTAGAGCGCTCCCTTAGCATGGGAGAGGGCTGGGGTTCAATTCCCCATACCTCCAGATACTTTTCTCTCACTAGCGTCTAGAACGCACGATTTTGTGATCGTCAACTGATGATGAGTGAATGTGTGCGGTTTCAGTTTTTAGTGACTAGCGCCGAGTGGTGAACGAAAACGTAGCCAGCTATATGGCTGCGTGGGGGTATAGCTCAGTGGTAGAGCGCTCCCTTAGCATGGGAGAGGGCTGGGGTTCAATTCCCCATACCTCCAGATACTTTTCTCTCACTAGCGTCTAGAACGCACGATTTTGTGATCGTCAACTGATGATGAGTGAATGTGTGCGGTTTCAGTTTTTAGTGACTAGCGCCGAGTGGTGAACGAAAACGTAGCCAGCTATATGGCTGCGTGGGGGTATAGCTCAGTGGTAGAGCGCTCCCTTAGCATGGGAGAGGGCTGGGGTTCAATTCCCCATACCTCCAGATACTTTTCTCTCACTAGCGTCTAGAACGCACGATTTTGTGATCGTCAACTGATGATGAGTGAATGTGTGCGGTTTCAGTTTTTAGTGACTAGCGCCGAGTGGTGAACGAAAACGTAGCCAGCTATATGGCTGCGTGGGGGTATAGCTCAGTGGTAGAGCGCTCCCTTAGCATGGGAGAGGGCTGGGGTTCAATTCCCCATACCTCCAGATACTTTTCTCTCACTAGCGTCTAGAACGCACGATTTTGTGATCGTCAACTGATGATGAGTGAATGTGTGCGGTTTCAGTTTTTAGTGACTAGCGCCGAGTGGTGAACGAAAACGTAGCCAGCTATATGGCTGCGTGGGGGTATAGCTCAGTGGTAGAGCGCTCCCTTAGCATGGGAGAGGGCTGGGGTTCAATTCCCCATACCTCCAGATACTTTTCTCTCACTAGCGTCTAGAACGCACGATTTTGTGATCGTCAACTGATGATGAGTGAATGTGTGCGGTTTCAGTTTTTAGTGACTAGCGCCGAGTGGTGAACGAAAACGTAGCCAGCTATATGGCTGCGTGGGGGTATAGCTCAGTGGTAGAGCGCTCCCTTAGCATGGGAGAGGGCTGGGGTTCAATTCCCCATACCTCCAGATACTTTTCTCTCACTAGCGTCTAGAACGCACGATTTTGTGATCGTCAACTGATGATGAGTGAATGTGTGCGGTTTCAGTTTTTAGTGACTAGCGCCGAGTGGTGAACGAAAACGTAGCCAGCTATATGGCTGCGTGGGGGTATAGCTCAGTGGTAGAGCGCTCCCTTAGCATGGGAGAGGGCTGGGGTTCAATTCCCCATACCTCCAGATACTTTTCTCTCACTAGCGTCTAGAACGCACGATTTTGTGATCGTCAACTGATGATGAGTGAATGTGTGCGGTTTCAGTTTTTAGTGACTAGCGCCGAGTGGTGAACGAAAACGTAGCCAGCTATATGGCTGCGTGGGGGTATAGCTCAGTGGTAGAGCGCTCCCTTAGCATGGGAGAGGGCTGGGGTTCAATTCCCCATACCTCCAGATACTTTTCTCTCACTAGCGTCTAGAACGCACGATTTTGTGATCGTCAACTGATGATGAGTGAATGTGTGCGGTTTCAGTTTTTAGTGACTAGCGCCGAGTGGTGAACGAAAACGTAGCCAGCTATATGGCTGCGTGGGGGTATAGCTCAGTGGTAGAGCGCTCCCTTAGCATGGGAGAGGGCTGGGGTTCAATTCCCCATACCTCCAGATACTTTTCTCTCACTAGCGTCTAGAACGCACGATTTTGTGATCGTCAACTGATGATGAGTGAATGTGTGCGGTTTCAGTTTTTAGTGACTAGCGCCGAGTGGTGAACGAAAACGTAGCCAGCTATATGGCTGCGTGGGGGTATAGCTCAGTGGTAGAGCGCTCCCTTAGCATGGGAGAGGGCTGGGGTTCAATTCCCCATACCTCCAGATACTTTTCTCTCACTAGCGTCTAGAACGCACGATTTTGTGATCGTCAACTGATGATGAGTGAATGTGTGCGGTTTCAGTTTTTAGTGACTAGCGCCGAGTGGTGAACGAAAACGTAGCCAGCTATATGGCTGCGTGGGGGTATAGCTCAGTGGTAGAGCGCTCCCTTAGCATGGGAGAGGGCTGGGGTTCAATTCCCCATACCTCCAGATACTTTTCTCTCACTAGCGTCTAGAACGCACGATTTTGTGATCGTCAACTGATGATGAGTGAATGTGTGCGGTTTCAGTTTTTAGTGACTAGCGCCGAGTGGTGAACGAAAACGTAGCCAGCTATATGGCTGCGTGGGGGTATAGCTCAGTGGTAGAGCGCTCCCTTAGCATGGGAGAGGGCTGGGGTTCAATTCCCCATACCTCCAGATACTTTTCTCTCACTAGCGTCTAGAACGCACGATTTTGTGATCGTCAACTGATGATGAGTGAATGTGTGCGGTTTCAGTTTTTAGTGACTAGCGCCGAGTGGTGAACGAAAACGTAGCCAGCTATATGGCTGCGTGGGGGTATAGCTCAGTGGTAGAGCGCTCCCTTAGCATGGGAGAGGGCTGGGGTTCAATTCCCCATACCTCCAGATACTTTTCTCTCACTAGCGTCTAGAACGCACGATTTTGTGATCGTCAACTGATGATGAGTGAATGTGTGCGGTTTCAGTTTTTAGTGACTAGCGCCGAGTGGTGAACGAAAACGTAGCCAGCTATATGGCTGCGTGGGGGTATAGCTCAGTGGTAGAGCGCTCCCTTAGCATGGGAGAGGGCTGGGGTTCAATTCCCCATACCTCCAGATACTTTTCTCTCACTAGCGTCTAGAACGCACGATTTTGTGATCGTCAACTGATGATGAGTGAATGTGTGCGGTTTCAGTTTTTAGTGACTAGCGCCGAGTGGTGAACGAAAACGTAGCCAGCTATATGGCTGCGTGGGGGTATAGCTCAGTGGTAGAGCGCTCCCTTAGCATGGGAGAGGGCTGGGGTTCAATTCCCCATACCTCCAGATACTTTTCTCTCACTAGCGTCTAGAACGCACGATTTTGTGATCGTCAACTGATGATGAGTGAATGTGTGCGGTTTCAGTTTTTAGTGACTAGCGCCGAGTGGTGAACGAAAACGTAGCCAGCTATATGGCTGCGTGGGGGTATAGCTCAGTGGTAGAGCGCTCCCTTAGCATGGGAGAGGGCTGGGGTTCAATTCCCCATACCTCCAGATACTTTTCTCTCACTAGCGTCTAGAACGCACGATTTTGTGATCGTCAACTGATGATGAGTGAATGTGTGCGGTTTCAGTTTTTAGTGACTAGCGCCGAGTGGTGAACGAAAACGTAGCCAGCTATATGGCTGCGTGGGGGTATAGCTCAGTGGTAGAGCGCTCCCTTAGCATGGGAGAGG
Source organism: Heterorhabditis bacteriophora (assembly GCA_964036235.1). Lineage (NCBI taxonomy): Eukaryota > Metazoa > Nematoda > Chromadorea > Rhabditida > Heterorhabditidae > Heterorhabditis > Heterorhabditis bacteriophora. The sequence goes on along the minus strand of CAXIWP010000024.1, from coordinate 10,686 downwards.
GCTGGGGTTCAATTCCCCATACCTCCAGATACTTTTCTCTCACTAGCGTCTAGAACGCACGATTTTGTGATCGTCAACTGATGATGAGTGAATGTGTGCGGTTTCAGTTTTTAGTGACTAGCGCCGAGTGGTGAACGAAAACGTAGCCAGCTATATGGCTGCGTGGGGGTATAGCTCAGTGGTAGAGCGCTCCCTTAGCATGGGAGAGGGCTGGGGTTCAATTCCCCATACCTCCAGATACTTTTCTCTCACTAGCGTCTAGAACGCACGATTTTGTGATCGTCAACTGATGATGAGTGAATGTGTGCGGTTTCAGTTTTTAGTGACTAGCGCCGAGTGGTGAACGAAAACGTAGCCAGCTATATGGCTGCGTGGGGGTATAGCTCAGTGGTAGAGCGCTCCCTTAGCATGGGAGAGGGCTGGGGTTCAATTCCCCATACCTCCAGATACTTTTCTCTCACTAGCGTCTAGAACGCACGATTTTGTGATCGTCAACTGATGATGAGTGAATGTGTGCGGTTTCAGTTTTTAGTGACTAGCGCCGAGTGGTGAACGAAAACGTAGCCAGCTATATGGCTGCGTGGGGGTATAGCTCAGTGGTAGAGCGCTCCCTTAGCATGGGAGAGGGCTGGGGTTCAATTCCCCATACCTCCAGATACTTTTCTCTCACTAGCGTCTAGAACGCACGATTTTGTGATCGTCAACTGATGATGAGTGAATGTGTGCGGTTTCAGTTTTTAGTGACTAGCGCCGAGTGGTGAACGAAAACGTAGCCAGCTATATGGCTGCGTGGGGGTATAGCTCAGTGGTAGAGCGCTCCCTTAGCATGGGAGAGGGCTGGGGTTCAATTCCCCATACCTCCAGATACTTTTCTCTCACTAGCGTCTAGAACGCACGATTTTGTGATCGTCAACTGATGATGAGTGAATGTGTGCGGTTTCAGTTTTTAGTGACTAGCGCCGAGTGGTGAACGAAAACGTAGCCAGCTATATGGCTGCGTGGGGGTATAGCTCAGTGGTAGAGCGCTCCCTTAGCATGGGAGAGGGCTGGGGTTCAATTCCCCATACCTCCAGATACTTTTCTCTCACTAGCGTCTAGAACGCACGATTTTGTGATCGTCAACTGATGATGAGTGAATGTGTGCGGTTTCAGTTTTTAGTGACTAGCGCCGAGTGGTGAACGAAAACGTAGCCAGCTATATGGCTGCGTGGGGGTATAGCTCAGTGGTAGAGCGCTCCCTTAGCATGGGAGAGGGCTGGGGTTCAATTCCCCATACCTCCAGATACTTTTCTCTCACTAGCGTCTAGAACGCACGATTTTGTGATCGTCAACTGATGATGAGTGAATGTGTGCGGTTTCAGTTTTTAGTGACTAGCGCCGAGTGGTGAACGAAAACGTAGCCAGCTATATGGCTGCGTGGGGGTATAGCTCAGTGGTAGAGAGCGCTCCCTTAGCATGGGAGAGGGCTGGGGTTCAATTCCCCATACCTCCAGATACTTTTCTCTCACTAGCGTCTAGAACGCACGATTTTGTGATCGTCAACTGATGATGAGTGAATGTGTGCGGTTTCAGTTTTTAGTGACTAGCGCCGAGTGGTGAACGAAAACGTAGCCAGCTATATGGCTGCGTGGGGGTATAGCTCAGTGGTAGAGCGCTCCCTTAGCATGGGAGAGGGCTGGGGTTCAATTCCCCATACCTCCAGATACTTTTCTCTCACTAGCGTCTAGAACGCACGATTTTGTGATCGTCAACTGATGATGAGTGAATGTGTGCGGTTTCAGTTTTTAGTGACTAGCGCCGAGTGGTGAACGAAAACGTAGCCAGCTATATGGCTGCGTGGGGGTATAGCTCAGTGGTAGAGCGCTCCCTTAGCATGGGAGAGGGCTGGGGTTCAATTCCCCATACCTCCAGATACTTTTCTCTCACTAGCGTCTAGAACGCACGATTTTGTGATCGTCAACTGATGATGAGTGAATGTGTGCGGTTTCAGTTTTTAGTGACTAGCGCCGAGTGGTGAACGAAAACGTAGCCAGCTATATGGCTGCGTGGGGGTATAGCTCAGTGGTAGAGCGCTCCCTTAGCATGGGAGAGGGCTGGGGTTCAATTCCCCATACCTCCAGATACTTTTCTCTCACTAGCGTCTAGAACGCACGATTTTGTGATCGTCAACTGATGATGAGTGAATGTGTGCGGTTTCAGTTTTTAGTGACTAGCGCCGAGTGGTGAACGAAAACGTAGCCAGCTATATGGCTGCGTGGGGGTATAGCTCAGTGGTAGAGCGCTCCCTTAGCATGGGAGAGGGCTGGGGTTCAATTCCCCATACCTCCAGATACTTTTCTCTCACTAGCGTCTAGAACGCACGATTTTGTGATCGTCAACTGATGATGAGTGAATGTGTGCGGTTTCAGTTTTTAGTGACTAGCGCCGAGTGGTGAACGAAAACGTAGCCAGCTATATGGCTGCGTGGGGGTATAGCTCAGTGGTAGAGCGCTCCCTTAGCATGGGAGAGGGCTGGGGTTCAATTCCCCATACCTCCAGATACTTTTCTCTCACTAGCGTCTAGAACGCACGATTTTGTGATCGTCAACTGATGATGAGTGAATGTGTGCGGTTTCAGTTTTTAGTGACTAGCGCCGAGTGGTGAACGAAAACGTAGCCAGCTATATGGCTGCGTGGGGGTATAGCTCAGTGGTAGAGCGCTCCCTTAGCATGGGAGAGGGCTGGGGTTCAATTCCCCATACCTCCAGATACTTTTCTCTCACTAGCGTCTAGAACGCACGATTTTGTGATCGTCAACTGATGATGAGTGAATGTGTGCGGTTTCAGTTTTTAGTGACTAGCGCCGAGTGGTGAACGAAAACGTAGCCAGCTATATGGCTGCGTGGGGGTATAGCTCAGTGGTAGAGCGCTCCCTTAGCATGGGAGAGGGCTGGGGTTCAATTCCCCATACCTCCAGATACTTTTCTCTCACTAGCGTCTAGAACGCACGATTTTGTGATCGTCAACTGATGATGAGTGAATGTGTGCGGTTTCAGTTTTTAGTGACTAGCGCCGAGTGGTGAACGAAAACGTAGCCAGCTATATGGCTGCGTGGGGGTATAGCTCAGTGGTAGAGCGCTCCCTTAGCATGGGAGAGGGCTGGGGTTCAATTCCCCATACCTCCAGATACTTTTCTCTCACTAGCGTCTAGAACGCACGATTTTGTGATCGTCAACTGATGATGAGTGAATGTGTGCGGTTTCAGTTTTTAGTGACTAGCGCCGAGTGGTGAACGAAAACGTAGCCAGCTATATGGCTGCGTGGGGGTATAGCTCAGTGGTAGAGCGCTCCCTTAGCATGGGAGAGGGCTGGGGTTCAATTCCCCATACCTCCAGATACTTTTCTCTCACTAGCGTCTAGAACGCACGATTTTGTGATCGTCAACTGATGATGAGTGAATGTGTGCGGTTTCAGTTTTTAGTGACTAGCGCCGAGTGGTGAACGAAAACGTAGCCAGCTATATGGCTGCGTGGGGGTATAGCTCAGTGGTAGAGCGCTCCCTTAGCATGGGAGAGGGCTGGGGTTCAATTCCCCATACCTCCAGATACTTTTCTCTCACTAGCGTCTAGAACGCACGATTTTGTGATCGTCAACTGATGATGAGTGAATGTGTGCGGTTTCAGTTTTTAGTGACTAGCGCCGAGTGGTGAACGAAAACGTAGCCAGCTATATGGCTGCGTGGGGGTATAGCTCAGTGGTAGAGCGCTCCCTTAGCATGGGAGAGGGCTGGGGTTCAATTCCCCATACCTCCAGATACTTTTCTCTCACTAGCGTCTAGAACGCACGATTTTGTGATCGTCAACTGATGATGAGTGAATGTGTGCGGTTTCAGTTTTTAGTGACTAGCGCCGAGTGGTGAACGAAAACGTAGCCAGCTATATGGCTGCGTGGGGGTATAGCTCAGTGGTAGAGCGCTCCCTTAGCATGGGAGAGGGCTGGGGTTCAATTCCCCATACCTCCAGATACTTTTCTCTCACTAGCGTCTAGAACGCACGATTTTGTGATCGTCAACTGATGATGAGTGAATGTGTGCGGTTTCAGTTTTTAGTGACTAGCGCCGAGTGGTGAACGAAAACGTAGCCAGCTATATGGCTGCGTGGGGGTATAGCTCAGTGGTAGAGCGCTCCCTTAGCATGGGAGAGGGCTGGGGTTCAATTCCCCATACCTCCAGATACTTTTCTCTCACTAGCGTCTAGAACGCACGATTTTGTGATCGTCAACTGATGATGAGTGAATGTGTGCGGTTTCAGTTTTTAGTGACTAGCGCCGAGTGGTGAACGAAAACGTAGCCAGCTATATGGCTGCGTGGGGGTATAGCTCAGTGGTAGAGCGCTCCCTTAGCATGGGAGAGGGCTGGGGTTCAATTCCCCATACCTCCAGATACTTTTCTCTCACTAGCGTCTAGAACGCACGATTTTGTGATCGTCAACTGATGATGAGTGAATGTGTGCGGTTTCAGTTTTTAGTGACTAGCGCCGAGTGGTGAACGAAAACGTAGCCAGCTATATGGCTGCGTGGGGGTATAGCTCAGTGGTAGAGCGCTCCCTTAGCATGGGAGAGGGCTGGGGTTCAATTCCCCATACCTCCAGATACTTTTCTCTCACTAGCGTCTAGAACGCACGATTTTGTGATCGTCAACTGATGATGAGTGAATGTGTGCGGTTTCAGTTTTTAGTGACTAGCGCCGAGTGGTGAACGAAAACGTAGCCAGCTATATGGCTGCGTGGGGGTATAGCTCAGTGGTAGAGCGCTCCCTTAGCATGGGAGAGGGCTGGGGTTCAATTCCCCATACCTCCAGATACTTTTCTCTCACTAGCGTCTAGAACGCACGATTTTGTGATCGTCAACTGATGATGAGTGAATGTGTGCGGTTTCAGTTTTTAGTGACTAGCGCCGAGTGGTGAACGAAAACGTAGCCAGCTATATGGCTGCGTGGGGGTATAGCTCAGTGGTAGAGCGCTCCCTTAGCATGGGAGAGGGCTGGGGTTCAATTCCCCATACCTCCAGATACTTTTCTCTCACTAGCGTCTAGAACGCACGATTTTGTGATCGTCAACTGATGATGAGTGAATGTGTGCGGTTTCAGTTTTTAGTGACTAGCGCCGAGTGGTGAACGAAAACGTAGCCAGCTATATGGCTGCGTGGGGGTATAGCTCAGTGGTAGAGCGCTCCCTTAGCATGGGAGAGGGCTGGGGTTCAATTCCCCATACCTCCAGATACTTTTCTCTCACTAGCGTCTAGAACGCACGATTTTGTGATCGTCAACTGATGATGAGTGAATGTGTGCGGTTTCAGTTTTTAGTGACTAGCGCCGAGTGGTGAACGAAAACGTAGCCAGCTATATGGCTGCGTGGGGGTATAGCTCAGTGGTAGAGCGCTCCCTTAGCATGGGAGAGGGCTGGGGTTCAATTCCCCATACCTCCAGATACTTTTCTCTCACTAGCGTCTAGAACGCACGATTTTGTGATCGTCAACTGATGATGAGTGAATGTGTGCGGTTTCAGTTTTTAGTGACTAGCGCCGAGTGGTGAACGAAAACGTAGCCAGCTATATGGCTGCGTGGGGGTATAGCTCAGTGGTAGAGCGCTCCCTTAGCATGGGAGAGGGCTGGGGTTCAATTCCCCATACCTCCAGATACTTTTCTCTCACTAGCGTCTAGAACGCACGATTTTGTGATCGTCAACTGATGATGAGTGAATGTGTGCGGTTTCAGTTTTTAGTGACTAGCGCCGAGTGGTGAACGAAAACGTAGCCAGCTATATGGCTGCGTGGGGGTATAGCTCAGTGGTAGAGCGCTCCCTTAGCATGGGAGAGGGCTGGGGTTCAATTCCCCATACCTCCAGATACTTTTCTCTCACTAGCGTCTAGAACGCACGATTTTGTGATCGTCAACTGATGATGAGTGAATGTGTGCGGTTTCAGTTTTTAGTGACTAGCGCCGAGTGGTGAACGAAAACGTAGCCAGCTATATGGCTGCGTGGGGGTATAGCTCAGTGGTAGAGCGCTCCCTTAGCATGGGAGAGGGCTGGGGTTCAATTCCCCATACCTCCAGATACTTTTCTCTCACTAGCGTCTAGAACGCACGATTTTGTGATCGTCAACTGATGATGAGTGAATGTGTGCGGTTTCAGTTTTTAGTGACTAGCGCCGAGTGGTGAACGAAAAACGTAGCCAGCTATATGGCTGCGTGGGGGTATAGCTCAGTGGTAGAGCGCTCCCTTAGCATGGGAGAGGGCTGGGGTTCAATTCCCCATACCTCCAGATACTTTTCTCTCACTAGCGTCTAGAACGCACGATTTTGTGATCGTCAACTGATGATGAGTGAATGTGTGCGGTTTCAGTTTTTAGTGACTAGCGCCGAGTGGTGAACGAAAACGTAGCCAGCTATATGGCTGCGTGGGGGTATAGCTCAGTGGTAGAGCGCTCCCTTAGCATGGGAGAGGGCTGGGGTTCAATTCCCCATACCTCCAGATACTTTTCTCTCACTAGCGTCTAGAACGCACGATTTTGTGATCGTCAACTGATGATGAGTGAATGTGTGCGGTTTCAGTTTTTAGTGACTAGCGCCGAGTGGTGAACGAAAACGTAGCCAGCTATATGGCTGCGTGGGGGTATAGCTCAGTGGTAGAGCGCTCCCTTAGCATGGGAGAGGGCTGGGGTTCAATTCCCCATACCTCCAGATACTTTTCTCTCACTAGCGTCTAGAACGCACGATTTTGTGATCGTCAACTGATGATGAGTGAATGTGTGCGGTTTCAGTTTTTAGTGACTAGCGCCGAGTGGTGAACGAAAACGTAGCCAGCTATATGGCTGCGTGGGGGTATAGCTCAGTGGTAGAGCGCTCCCTTAGCATGGGAGAGGGCTGGGGTTCAATTCCCCATACCTCCAGATACTTTTCTCTCACTAGCGTCTAGAACGCACGATTTTGTGATCGTCAACTGATGATGAGTGAATGTGTGCGGTTTCAGTTTTTAGTGACTAGCGCCGAGTGGTGAACGAAAACGTAGCCAGCTATATGGCTGCGTGGGGGTATAGCTCAGTGGTAGAGCGCTCCCTTAGCATGGGAGAGGGCTGGGGTTCAATTCCCCATACCTCCAGATACTTTTCTCTCACTAGCGTCTAGAACGCACGATTTTGTGATCGTCAACTGATGATGAGTGAATGTGTGCGGTTTCAGTTTTTAGTGACTAGCGCCGAGTGGTGAACGAAAACGTAGCCAGCTATATGGCTGCGTGGGGGTATAGCTCAGTGGTAGAGCGCTCCCTTAGCATGGGAGAGGGCTGGGGTTCAATTCCCCATACCTCCAGATACTTTTCTCTCACTAGCGTCTAGAACGCACGATTTTGTGATCGTCAACTGATGATGAGTGAATGTGTGCGGTTTCAGTTTTTAGTGACTAGCGCCGAGTGGTGAACGAAAACGTAGCCAGCTATATGGCTGCGTGGGGGTATAGCTCAGTGGTAGAGCGCTCCCTTAGCATGGGAGAGGGCTGGGGTTCAATTCCCCATACCTCCAGATACTTTTCTCTCACTAGCGTCTAGAACGCACGATTTTGTGATCGTCAACTGATGATGAGTGAATGTGTGCGGTTTCAGTTTTTAGTGACTAGCGCCGAGTGGTGAACGAAAACGTAGCCAGCTATATGGCTGCGTGGGGGTATAGCTCAGTGGTAGAGCGCTCCCTTAGCATGGGAGAGGGCTGGGGTTCAATTCCCCATACCTCCAGATACTTTTCTCTCACTAGCGTCTAGAACGCACGATTTTGTGATCGTCAACTGATGATGAGTGAATGTGTGCGGTTTCAGTTTTTAGTGACTAGCGCCGAGTGGTGAACGAAAACGTAGCCAGCTATATGGCTGCGTGGGGGTATAGCTCAGTGGTAGAGCGCTCCCTTAGCATGGGAGAGGGCTGGGGTTCAATTCCCCATACCTCCAGATACTTTTCTCTCACTAGCGTCTAGAACGCACGATTTTGTGATCGTCAACTGATGATGAGTGAATGTGTGCGGTTTCAGTTTTTAGTGACTAGCGCCGAGTGGTGAACGAAAACGTAGCCAGCTATATGGCTGCGTGGGGGTATAGCTCAGTGGTAGAGCGCTCCCTTAGCATGGGAGAGGGCTGGGGTTCAATTCCCCATACCTCCAGATACTTTTCTCTCACTAGCGTCTAGAACGCACGATTTTGTGATCGTCAACTGATGATGAGTGAATGTGTGCGGTTTCAGTTTTTAGTGACTAGCGCCGAGTGGTGAACGAAAACGTAGCCAGCTATATGGCTGCGTGGGGGTATAGCTCAGTGGTAGAGCGCTCCCTTAGCATGGGAGAGGGCTGGGGTTCAATTCCCCATACCTCCAGATACTTTTCTCTCACTAGCGTCTAGAACGCACGATTTTGTGATCGTCAACTGATGATGAGTGAATGTGTGCGGTTTCAGTTTTTAGTGACTAGCGCCGAGTGGTGAACGAAAACGTAGCCAGCTATATGGCTGCGTGGGGGTATAGCTCAGTGGTAGAGCGCTCCCTTAGCATGGGAGAGGGCTGGGGTTCAATTCCCCATACCTCCAGATACTTTTCTCTCACTAGCGTCTAGAACGCACGATTTTGTGATCGTCAACTGATGATGAGTGAATGTGTGCGGTTTCAGTTTTTAGTGACTAGCGCCGAGTGGTGAACGAAAACGTAGCCAGCTATATGGCTGCGTGGGGGTATAGCTCAGTGGTAGAGCGCTCCCTTAGCATGGGAGAGGGCTGGGGTTCAATTCCCCATACCTCCAGATACTTTTCTCTCACTAGCGTCTAGAACGCACGATTTTGTGATCGTCAACTGATGATGAGTGAATGTGTGCGGTTCAGTTTTTAGTGACTAGCGCCGAGTGGTGAACGAAAACGTAGCCAGCTATATGGCTGCGTGGGGGTATAGCTCAGTGGTAGAGCGCTCCCTTAGCATGGGAGAGGGCTGGGGTTCAATTCCCCATACCTCCAGATACTTTTCTCTCACTAGCGTCTAGAACGCACGATTTTGTGATCGTCAACTGATGATGAGTGAATGTGTGCGGTTTCAGTTTTTAGTGACTAGCGCCGAGTGGTGAACGAAAACGTAGCCAGCTATATGGCTGCGTGGGGGTATAGCTCAGTGGTAGAGCGCTCCCTTAGCATGGGAGAGGGCTGGGGTTCAATTCCCCATACCTCCAGATACTTTTCTCTCACTAGCGTCTAGAACGCACGATTTTGTGATCGTCAACTGATGATGAGTGAATGTGTGCGGTTTCAGTTTTTAGTGACTAGCGCCGAGTGGTGAACGAAAACGTAGCCAGCTATATGGCTGCGTGGGGGTATAGCTCAGTGGTAGAGCGCTCCCTTAGCATGGGAGAGGGCTGGGGTTCAATTCCCCATACCTCCAGATACTTTTCTCTCACTAGCGTCTAGAACGCACGATTTTGTGATCGTCAACTGATGATGAGTGAATGTGTGCGGTTTCAGTTTTTAGTGACTAGCGCCGAGTGGTGAACGAAAACGTAGCCAGCTATATGGCTGCGTGGGGGTATAGCTCAGTGGTAGAGCGCTCCCTTAGCATGGGAGAGGGCTGGGGTTCAATTCCCCATACCTCCAGATACTTTTCTCTCACTAGCGTCTAGAACGCACGATTTTGTGATCGTCAACTGATGATGAGTGAATGTGTGCGGTTTCAGTTTTTAGTGACTAGCGCCGAGTGGTGAACGAAAACGTAGCCAGCTATATGGCTGCGTGGGGGTATAGCTCAGTGGTAGAGCGCTCCCTTAGCATGGGAGAGGGCTGGGGTTCAATTCCCCATACCTCCAGATACTTTTCTCTCACTAGCGTCTAGAACGCACGATTTTGTGATCGTCAACTGATGATGAGTGAATGTGTGCGGTTTCAGTTTTTAGTGACTAGCGCCGAGTGGTGAACGAAAACGTAGCCAGCTATATGGCTGCGTGGGGGTATAGCTCAGTGGTAGAGCGCTCCCTTAGCATGGGAGAGGGCTGGGGTTCAATTCCCCATACCTCCAGATACTTTTCTCTCACTAGCGTCTAGAACGCACGATTTTGTGATCGTCAACTGATGATGAGTGAATGTGTGCGGTTTCAGTTTTTAGTGACTAGCGCCGAGTGGTGAACGAAAACGTAGCCAGCTATATGGCTGCGTGGGGGTATAGCTCAGTGGTAGAGCGCTCCCTTAGCATGGGAGAGGGCTGGGGTTCAATTCCCCATACCTCCAGATACTTTTCTCTCACTAGCGTCTAGAACGCACGATTTTGTGATCGTCAACTGATGATGAGTGAATGTGTGCGGTTTCAGTTTTTAGTGACTAGCGCCGAGTGGTGAACGAAAACGTAGCCAGCTATATGGCTGCGTGGGGGTATAGCTCAGTGGTAGAGCGCTCCCTTAGCATGGGAGAGGGCTGGGGTTCAATTCCCCATACCTCCAGATACTTTTCTCTCACTAGCGTCTAGAACGCACGATTTTGTGATCGTCAACTGATGATGAGTGAATGTGTGCGGTTTCAGTTTTTAGTGACTAGCGCCGAGTGGTGAACGAAAACGTAGCCAGCTATATGGCTGCGTGGGGGTATAGCTCAGTGGTAGAGCGCTCCCTTAGCATGGGAGAGGGCTGGGGTTCAATTCCCCATACCTC
>CAXIWP010000023.1:0-31995 GCA_964036235.1 Heterorhabditis bacteriophora | reverse complement strand
ATTCATATAAAATGTGGCCCTAAAGAGGGCCGTTGGGGTTAGAATGCAGAGTGCGGAACGCTTATTCCTTGTCTCCGGCAGTTTTCTTGGGCAACAGCACAGCCTGAATGTTGGGAAGCACTCCACCCTGAGCGATGGTCACTCCTGACAGAAGCTTGTTCAGCTCCTCGTCATTACGAACGGCCAGTTGCAAGTGTCGCGGGTTGATCCTTGTTTTCTTGTTGTCGCGAGCTGCATTACCGGCCAACTCAAGAACCTCAGCGGCTAGATACTCGAGAACAGCGGCGAGATATACAGGAGCTCCAGCTCCGATTCGACCAGCATAGTTGCCCCTACGAAGCATACGATGAAGACGACCGACAGGAAACTGTAGTCCGGCTCTCGACGAGCGAGACTTAGCCTTGCCACCGGTCTTCGCTTTTCCTCCTTTTCCACGTCCAGACATGACGATATATGAACAGCTGCTAGCGGACGAACACTCAATAGCACTGAACACTTGTCGACACTCTTATATACTGTGTGCGGGTGTGACCACGCCCACTAGACTAGGCGGGAATCGAGCACCCGCCACAACTAGATAAACAAATAGCCAACGCAGCGACACTCATATTCGCCCAGTGGACATTGTAATGCCGCCAAAACCATCCGCCAAAGGAGCCAAGAAGGCTGCTAAGAGCCAGAAGGTCAGCCGAGCCGGCGATAAGAAGAAGAAGAAGCACCGTAAGGAGAGCTATTCCGTCTACATCTATCGTGTTCTGAAGCAGGTTCATCCGGATACCGGCGTATCATCGAAAGCCATGTCTATTATGAACTCGTTCGTCAACGACGTCTTTGAGCGCATCGGTGCCGAGGCTTCCCGTCTGGCCCACTACAACAAAAGATCAACCATCTCTTCACGCGAGATCCAGACCGCCGTCCGGCTTATCCTTCCCGGAGAGCTGGCCAAGCACGCTGTGTCCGAGGGGACTAAAGCTGTCACCAAGTACACTTCGAGCAAGTAAATCTGCTCAAATTGTGCATAATCTAACCCAACGGCCCTCTTTAGGGCCACATACGTGTATGAATACGTCCTGTGTTTTGTTGTGCTTTTTAAACAATAAATACCGATTATGATGATGTGTGATCGATTAGGGATATCGTTATTTGTAGTGAAACATGGCGAAAACCGTTAGCATTCATATATAGTTTGGATTTTGTACAATTGTTTCAGTGAGCGCCAACATGGTGTTACGCTTGAAAACGCGTTGGCAATTGCGCCATTTTGGCGGGAAACTACGGCGCTAGTCAATTCGAACTTTTTAAATATTCCTGTAAAATATTGGCGACAATCGATTGATAAACGCTAAGCTATACGTTCGTTTAAGTTGCATAGATGAATAGCGACTAGACTGCACGTAGCCATCGCACGGCAGCGTTTGAACTTAAACGCGCATTTGACAACACAGAATAATGGTCGAGAAATATCGCACTGCTCTCACAACATGCACAATTTATGTATCTATTTATTCACTCACACCAAATCAAAAGGTATTCATAGACATTTGTGGCCCTAAAGAGGGCCGTTGGGTTAGATGTGTTGCTCATAGAGCTAGCGGAACAATTTTATCCACCAAATCCATACAGGGTACGTCCTTGACGCTTCAGGGCGTAGACGACATCCATCGCAGTTACAGTCTTGCGTTTAGCGTGTTCGCAGTAGGTGACAGCGTCGCGAATCACATTCTCGAGAAACACCTTCAGCACACCGCGAGTTTCCTCATATATCAGTCCTGAGATGCGCTTCACTCCACCTCTACGAGCTAGACGGCGAATAGCAGGCTTGGTGATGCCCTGGATGTTGTCGCGAAGAACCTTGCGATGGCGTTTGGCTCCTCCTTTTCCGAGTCCTTTTCCTCCCTTTCCACGGCCAGACATGACGACAGACGCTCACTAAATGGTTGCCTGTGCACTAATCTGCCGTGCTTATATAGCGCTGCGGGTCGGGGCACCACGGTGCGCCCCCACTCTCAGTCTTTAACACTACACTACAGACACGTACGCACGCACGTAACCGATTCCACTACACAGTTGAGCCGACGTTACACGCTACTTATACGATCAGATCATCATCATCTGTTAGCAATTAACACAACGCCACTTAATACAAGCACGCACATTGCTGTTATCTTCCATACACAAAAGTCAATTATCGAAAAATACTTTTATTTTACGCGCGATTATTTTCACGAAAGGTAGAAATACAAAACAAACGAAAAACACTGAAAAAAACATCCAATTGTATTCATACACGTATGTGGCCCTAAAGAGGGCCGTTGGGTTAGATTGTATACAGTTCAAGCACTTAAGCTCTCTCTCCTCGGATGCGTCGAGCTAGCTGGATGTCCTTGGGCATGATCGTCACACGTTTGGCATGAATAGCGCACAAGTTTGTATCCTCGAACAGTCCCACGAGATAGGCTTCAGATGCCTCCTGAAGAGCCATGACGGCAGACGACTGAAATCGTAGATCCGTCTTGAAATCCTGAGCGATTTCACGAACAAGTCGCTGGAAGGGCAGTTTACGAATCAGCAGCTCGGTCGACTTCTGGTAACGACGAATCTCACGTAGAGCCACAGTTCCGGGACGATAGCGATGAGGCTTCTTCACACCTCCGGTGGCAGGAGCTGACTTACGAGCGGCTTTAGTAGCCAACTGTTTTCGAGGAGCTTTTCCTCCGGTCGACTTGCGTGCGGTTTGCTTGGTTCGGGCCATAGTAGTGTGCTGGGTGAACAGTGCAATCGCCGGCACACTGTCACATTTATAAGGCCGTAGCGGGAGGGGGCGGGTCGCAAAATGGCGCCAAATTATTCGCACACATCAGTGTTTTAGATAGGTGAACGTTTACAGAATCTACACACCTCATCCATTTAACGCAACACAAAACAGTAATATGCCCATACACTTTTCAGCAGATAATCACATCTAATTATTGATGTGGCGTGAATATGGTGTTTTTTTAAATTGCCAACTGAAACAGCTAGCACATTTTTAGCTAGACCATTTGTCACCTTAACAGCTAAATTTGTGTGTGTCTATACATATACATACATATGTGTGCACGTGTGGTAGTTAGTACGTTTCGTAAATGAGAATCAGAATTATAACACCATCTATACATCTTACATAATCATTTATTTGAGTAACAAATAAAAAGCGTATTGGCAAATTATCTACAAATGCCGTATTCATATAAATGTGGCCCTAAAGAGGGCCGTTGGGTTAGAATGCAGAGTGCGGAACGCTTATTCCTTGTCTCCGGCAGTTTTCTTGGGCAACAGCACAGCCTGAATGTTGGGAAGCACTCCACCCTGAGCGATGGTCACTCCTGACAGAAGCTTGTTCAGCTCCTCGTCATTACGAACGGCCAGTTGCAAGTGTCGCGGGTTGATCCTTGTTTTCTTGTTGTCGCGAGCTGCATTACCGGCCAACTCAAGAACCTCAGCGGCTAGATACTCGAGAACAGCGGCGAGATATACAGGAGCTCCAGCTCCGATTCGACCAGCATAGTTGCCCCTACGAAGCATACGATGAAGACGACCGACAGGAAACTGTAGTCCGGCTCTCGACGAGCGAGACTTAGCCTTGCCACCGGTCTTCGCTTTTCCTCCTTTTCCACGTCCAGACATGACGATATATGAACAGCTGCTAGCGGACGAACACTCAATAGCACTGAACACTTGTCGACACTCTTATATACTGTGTGCGGGTGTGACCACGCCCACTAGACTAGGCGGGAATCGAGCACCCGCCACAACTAGATAACAAATAGCCAACGCAGCGACACTCATATTCGCCCAGTGGACATTGTAATGCCGCCAAAACCATCCGCCAAAGGAGCCAAGAAGGCTGCTAAGAGCCAGAAGGTCAGCCGAGCCGGCGATAAGAAGAAGAAGAAGCACCGTAAGGAGAGCTATTCCGTCTACATCTATCGTGTTCTGAAGCAGGTTCATCCGGATACCGGCGTATCATCGAAAGCCATGTCTATTATGAACTCGTTCGTCAACGACGTCTTTGAGCGCATCGGTGCCGAGGCTTCCCGTCTGGCCCACTACAACAAAAGATCAACCATCTCTTCACGCGAGATCCAGACCGCCGTCCGGCTTATCCTTCCCGGAGAGCTGGCCAAGCACGCTGTGTCCGAGGGGACTAAAGCTGTCACCAAGTACACTTCGAGCAAGTAAATCTGCTCAAATTGTGCATAATCTAACCCAACGGCCCTCTTTAGGGCCACATACGTGTATGAATACGTCCTGTGTTTTGTTGTGCTTTTTAAACAATAAATACCGATTATGATGATGTGTGATCGATTAGGGATATCGTTATTTGTAGTGAAACATGGCGAAAACCGTTAGCATTCATATATAGTTTGGATTTTGTACAATTGTTTCAGTGAGCGCCAACATGGTGTTACGCTTGAAAACGCGTTGGCAATTGCGCCATTTTGGCGGGAAACTACGGCGCTAGTCAATTCGAACTTTTTAAATATTCCTGTAAAATATTGGCGACAATCGATTGATAAACGCTAAGCTATACGTTCGTTTAAGTTGCATAGATGAATAGCGACTAGACTGCACGTAGCCATCGCACGGCAGCGTTTGAACTTAAACGCGCATTTGACAACACAGAATAATGGTCGAGAAATATCGCACTGCTCTCACAACATGCACAATTTATGTATCTATTTATTCACTCACACCAAATCAAAAGGTATTCATAGACATTTGTGGCCCTAAAGAGGGCCGTTGGGTTAGATGTGTTGCTCATAGAGCTAGCGGAACAATTTTATCCACCAAATCCATACAGGGTACGTCCTTGACGCTTCAGGGCGTAGACGACATCCATCGCAGTTACAGTCTTGCGTTTAGCGTGTTCGCAGTAGGTGACAGCGTCGCGAATCACATTCTCGAGAAACACCTTCAGCACACCGCGAGTTTCCTCATATATCAGTCCTGAGATGCGCTTCACTCCACCTCTACGAGCTAGACGGCGAATAGCAGGCTTGGTGATGCCCTGGATGTTGTCGCGAAGAACCTTGCGATGGCGTTTGGCTCCTCCTTTTCCGAGTCCTTTTCCTCCCTTTCCACGGCCAGACATGACGACAGACGCTCACTAAATGGTTGCCTGTGCACTAATCTGCCGTGCTTATATAGCGCTGCGGGTCGGGGCACCACGGTGCGCCCCCACTCTCAGTCTTTAACACTACACTACAGACACGTACGCACGCACGTAACCGATTCCACTACACAGTTGAGCCGACGTTACACGCTACTTATACGATCAGATCATCATCATCTGTTAGCAATTAACACAACGCCACTTAATACAAGCACGCACATTGCTGTTATCTTCCATACACAAAAGTCAATTATCGAAAAATACTTTTATTTTACGCGCGATTATTTTCACGAAAGGTAGAAATACAAAACAAACGAAAAACACTGAAAAAAACATCCAATTGTATTCATACACGTATGTGGCCCTAAAGAGGGCCGTTGGGTTAGATTGTATACAGTTCAAGCACTTAAGCTCTCTCTCCTCGGATGCGTCGAGCTAGCTGGATGTCCTTGGGCATGATCGTCACACGTTTGGCATGAATAGCGCACAAGTTTGTATCCTCGAACAGTCCCACGAGATAGGCTTCAGATGCCTCCTGAAGAGCCATGACGGCAGACGACTGAAATCGTAGATCCGTCTTGAAATCCTGAGCGATTTCACGAACAAGTCGCTGGAAGGGCAGTTTACGAATCAGCAGCTCGGTCGACTTCTGGTAACGACGAATCTCACGTAGAGCCACAGTTCCGGGACGATAGCGATGAGGCTTCTTCACACCTCCGGTGGCAGGAGCTGACTTACGAGCGGCTTTAGTAGCCAACTGTTTTCGAGGAGCTTTTCCTCCGGTCGACTTGCGTGCGGTTTGCTTGGTTCGGGCCATAGTAGTGTGCTGGGTGAACAGTGCAATCGCCGGCACACTGTCACATTTATAAGGCCGTAGCGGGAGGGGGCGGGTCGCAAAATGGCGC
Source organism: Heterorhabditis bacteriophora (assembly GCA_964036235.1). Taxonomy (NCBI): domain Eukaryota; kingdom Metazoa; phylum Nematoda; class Chromadorea; order Rhabditida; family Heterorhabditidae; genus Heterorhabditis; species Heterorhabditis bacteriophora. The sequence continues at coordinate 25,935 of CAXIWP010000023.1, read as the reverse complement.
CAAATTATTCGCACACATCAGTGTTTTAGATAGGTGAACGTTTACAGAATCTACACACCTCATCCATTTAACGCAACACAAAACAGTAATATGCCCATACACTTTTCAGCAGATAATCACATCTAATTATTGATGTGGCGTGAATATGGTGTTTTTTTAAATTGCCAACTGAAACAGCTAGCACATTTTTAGCTAGACCATTTGTCACCTTAACAGCTAAATTTGTGTGTGTCTATACATATACATACATATGTGTGCACGTGTGGTAGTTAGTACGTTTCGTAAATGAGAATCAGAATTATAACACCATCTATACATCTTACATAATCATTTATTTGAGTAACAAATAAAAAGCGTATTGGCAAATTATCTACAAATGCCGTATTCATATAAATGTGGCCCTAAAGAGGGCCGTTGGGTTAGAATGCAGAGTGCGGAACGCTTATTCCTTGTCTCCGGCAGTTTTCTTGGGCAACAGCACAGCCTGAATGTTGGGAAGCACTCCACCCTGAGCGATGGTCACTCCTGACAGAAGCTTGTTCAGCTCCTCGTCATTACGAACGGCCAGTTGCAAGTGTCGCGGGTTGATCCTTGTTTTCTTGTTGTCGCGAGCTGCATTACCGGCCAACTCAAGAACCTCAGCGGCTAGATACTCGAGAACAGCGGCGAGATATACAGGAGCTCCAGCTCCGATTCGACCAGCATAGTTGCCCCTACGAAGCATACGATGAAGACGACCGACAGGAAACTGTAGTCCGGCTCTCGACGAGCGAGACTTAGCCTTGCCACCGGTCTTCGCTTTTCCTCCTTTTCCACGTCCAGACATGACGATATATGAACAGCTGCTAGCGGACGAACACTCAATAGCACTGAACACTTGTCGACACTCTTATATACTGTGTGCGGGTGTGACCACGCCCACTAGACTAGGCGGGAATCGAGCACCCGCCACAACTAGATAACAAATAGCCAACGCAGCGACACTCATATTCGCCCAGTGGACATTGTAATGCCGCCAAAACCATCCGCCAAAGGAGCCAAGAAGGCTGCTAAGAGCCAGAAGGTCAGCCGAGCCGGCGATAAGAAGAAGAAGAAGCACCGTAAGGAGAGCTATTCCGTCTACATCTATCGTGTTCTGAAGCAGGTTCATCCGGATACCGGCGTATCATCGAAAGCCATGTCTATTATGAACTCGTTCGTCAACGACGTCTTTGAGCGCATCGGTGCCGAGGCTTCCCGTCTGGCCCACTACAACAAAAGATCAACCATCTCTTCACGCGAGATCCAGACCGCCGTCCGGCTTATCCTTCCCGGAGAGCTGGCCAAGCACGCTGTGTCCGAGGGGACTAAAGCTGTCACCAAGTACACTTCGAGCAAGTAAATCTGCTCAAATTGTGCATAATCTAACCCAACGGCCCTCTTTAGGGCCACATACGTGTATGAATACGTCCTGTGTTTTGTTGTGCTTTTTAAACAATAAATACCGATTATGATGATGTGTGATCGATTAGGGATATCGTTATTTGTAGTGAAACATGGCGAAAACCGTTAGCATTCATATATAGTTTGGATTTTGTACAATTGTTTCAGTGAGCGCCAACATGGTGTTACGCTTGAAAACGCGTTGGCAATTGCGCCATTTTGGCGGGAAACTACGGCGCTAGTCAATTCGAACTTTTTAAATATTCCTGTAAAATATTGGCGACAATCGATTGATAAACGCTAAGCTATACGTTCGTTTAAGTTGCATAGATGAATAGCGACTAGACTGCACGTAGCCATCGCACGGCAGCGTTTGAACTTAAACGCGCATTTGACAACACAGAATAATGGTCGAGAAATATCGCACTGCTCTCACAACATGCACAATTTATGTATCTATTTATTCACTCACACCAAATCAAAAGGTATTCATAGACATTTGTGGCCCTAAAGAGGGCCGTTGGGTTAGATGTGTTGCTCATAGAGCTAGCGGAACAATTTTATCCACCAAATCCATACAGGGTACGTCCTTGACGCTTCAGGGCGTAGACGACATCCATCGCAGTTACAGTCTTGCGTTTAGCGTGTTCGCAGTAGGTGACAGCGTCGCGAATCACATTCTCGAGAAACACCTTCAGCACACCGCGAGTTTCCTCATATATCAGTCCTGAGATGCGCTTCACTCCACCTCTACGAGCTAGACGGCGAATAGCAGGCTTGGTGATGCCCTGGATGTTGTCGCGAAGAACCTTGCGATGGCGTTTGGCTCCTCCTTTTCCGAGTCCTTTTCCTCCCTTTCCACGGCCAGACATGACGACAGACGCTCACTAAATGGTTGCCTGTGCACTAATCTGCCGTGCTTATATAGCGCTGCGGGTCGGGGCACCACGGTGCGCCCCCACTCTCAGTCTTTAACACTACACTACAGACACGTACGCACGCACGTAACCGATTCCACTACACAGTTGAGCCGACGTTACACGCTACTTATACGATCAGATCATCATCATCTGTTAGCAATTAACACAACGCCACTTAATACAAGCACGCACATTGCTGTTATCTTCCATACACAAAAGTCAATTATCGAAAAATACTTTTATTTTACGCGCGATTATTTTCACGAAAGGTAGAAATACAAAACAAACGAAAAACACTGAAAAAAACATCCAATTGTATTCATACACGTATGTGGCCCTAAAGAGGGCCGTTGGGTTAGATTGTATACAGTTCAAGCACTTAAGCTCTCTCTCCTCGGATGCGTCGAGCTAGCTGGATGTCCTTGGGCATGATCGTCACACGTTTGGCATGAATAGCGCACAAGTTTGTATCCTCGAACAGTCCCACGAGATAGGCTTCAGATGCCTCCTGAAGAGCCATGACGGCAGACGACTGAAATCGTAGATCCGTCTTGAAATCCTGAGCGATTTCACGAACAAGTCGCTGGAAGGGCAGTTTACGAATCAGCAGCTCGGTCGACTTCTGGTAACGACGAATCTCACGTAGAGCCACAGTTCCGGGACGATAGCGATGAGGCTTCTTCACACCTCCGGTGGCAGGAGCTGACTTACGAGCGGCTTTAGTAGCCAACTGTTTTCGAGGAGCTTTTCCTCCGGTCGACTTGCGTGCGGTTTGCTTGGTTCGGGCCATAGTAGTGTGCTGGGTGAACAGTGCAATCGCCGGCACACTGTCACATTTATAAGGCCGTAGCGGGAGGGGGCGGGTCGCAAAATGGCGCCAAATTATTCGCACACATCAGTGTTTTAGATAGGTGAACGTTTACAGAATCTACACACCTCATCCATTTAACGCAACACAAAACAGTAATATGCCCATACACTTTTCAGCAGATAATCACATCTAATTATTGATGTGGCGTGAATATGGTGTTTTTTTAAATTGCCAACTGAAACAGCTAGCACATTTTTAGCTAGACCATTTGTCACCTTAACAGCTAAATTTGTGTGTGTCTATACATATACATACATATGTGTGCACGTGTGGTAGTTAGTACGTTTCGTAAATGAGAATCAGAATTATAACACCATCTATACATCTTACATAATCATTTATTTGAGTAACAAATAAAAAGCGTATTGGCAAATTATCTACAAATGCCGTATTCATATAAATGTGGCCCTAAAGAGGGCCGTTGGGTTAGAATGCAGAGTGCGGAACGCTTATTCCTTGTCTCCGGCAGTTTTCTTGGGCAACAGCACAGCCTGAATGTTGGGAAGCACTCCACCCTGAGCGATGGTCACTCCTGACAGAAGCTTGTTCAGCTCCTCGTCATTACGAACGGCCAGTTGCAAGTGTCGCGGGTTGATCCTTGTTTTCTTGTTGTCGCGAGCTGCATTACCGGCCAACTCAAGAACCTCAGCGGCTAGATACTCGAGAACAGCGGCGAGATATACAGGAGCTCCAGCTCCGATTCGACCAGCATAGTTGCCCCTACGAAGCATACGATGAAGACGACCGACAGGAAACTGTAGTCCGGCTCTCGACGAGCGAGACTTAGCCTTGCCACCGGTCTTCGCTTTTCCTCCTTTTCCACGTCCAGACATGACGATATATGAACAGCTGCTAGCGGACGAACACTCAATAGCACTGAACACTTGTCGACACTCTTATATACTGTGTGCGGGTGTGACCACGCCCACTAGACTAGGCGGGAATCGAGCACCCGCCACAACTAGATAACAAATAGCCAACGCAGCGACACTCATATTCGCCCAGTGGACATTGTAATGCCGCCAAAACCATCCGCCAAAGGAGCCAAGAAGGCTGCTAAGAGCCAGAAGGTCAGCCGAGCCGGCGATAAGAAGAAGAAGAAGCACCGTAAGGAGAGCTATTCCGTCTACATCTATCGTGTTCTGAAGCAGGTTCATCCGGATACCGGCGTATCATCGAAAGCCATGTCTATTATGAACTCGTTCGTCAACGACGTCTTTGAGCGCATCGGTGCCGAGGCTTCCCGTCTGGCCCACTACAACAAAAGATCAACCATCTCTTCACGCGAGATCCAGACCGCCGTCCGGCTTATCCTTCCCGGAGAGCTGGCCAAGCACGCTGTGTCCGAGGGGACTAAAGCTGTCACCAAGTACACTTCGAGCAAGTAAATCTGCTCAAATTGTGCATAATCTAACCCAACGGCCCTCTTTAGGGCCACATACGTGTATGAATACGTCCTGTGTTTTGTTGTGCTTTTTAAACAATAAATACCGATTATGATGATGTGTGATCGATTAGGGATATCGTTATTTGTAGTGAAACATGGCGAAAACCGTTAGCATTCATATATAGTTTGGATTTTGTACAATTGTTTCAGTGAGCGCCAACATGGTGTTACGCTTGAAAACGCGTTGGCAATTGCGCCATTTTGGCGGGAAACTACGGCGCTAGTCAATTCGAACTTTTTAAATATTCCTGTAAAATATTGGCGACAATCGATTGATAAACGCTAAGCTATACGTTCGTTTAAGTTGCATAGATGAATAGCGACTAGACTGCACGTAGCCATCGCACGGCAGCGTTTGAACTTAAACGCGCATTTGACAACACAGAATAATGGTCGAGAAATATCGCACTGCTCTCACAACATGCACAATTTATGTATCTATTTATTCACTCACACCAAATCAAAAGGTATTCATAGACATTTGTGGCCCTAAAGAGGGCCGTTGGGTTAGATGTGTTGCTCATAGAGCTAGCGGAACAATTTTATCCACCAAATCCATACAGGGTACGTCCTTGACGCTTCAGGGCGTAGACGACATCCATCGCAGTTACAGTCTTGCGTTTAGCGTGTTCGCAGTAGGTGACAGCGTCGCGAATCACATTCTCGAGAAACACCTTCAGCACACCGCGAGTTTCCTCATATATCAGTCCTGAGATGCGCTTCACTCCACCTCTACGAGCTAGACGGCGAATAGCAGGCTTGGTGATGCCCTGGATGTTGTCGCGAAGAACCTTGCGATGGCGTTTGGCTCCTCCTTTTCCGAGTCCTTTTCCTCCCTTTCCACGGCCAGACATGACGACAGACGCTCACTAAATGGTTGCCTGTGCACTAATCTGCCGTGCTTATATAGCGCTGCGGGTCGGGGCACCACGGTGCGCCCCCACTCTCAGTCTTTAACACTACACTACAGACACGTACGCACGCACGTAACCGATTCCACTACACAGTTGAGCCGACGTTACACGCTACTTATACGATCAGATCATCATCATCTGTTAGCAATTAACACAACGCCACTTAATACAAGCACGCACATTGCTGTTATCTTCCATACACAAAAGTCAATTATCGAAAAATACTTTTATTTTACGCGCGATTATTTTCACGAAAGGTAGAAATACAAAACAAACGAAAAACACTGAAAAAAACATCCAATTGTATTCATACACGTATGTGGCCCTAAAGAGGGCCGTTGGGTTAGATTGTATACAGTTCAAGCACTTAAGCTCTCTCTCCTCGGATGCGTCGAGCTAGCTGGATGTCCTTGGGCATGATCGTCACACGTTTGGCATGAATAGCGCACAAGTTTGTATCCTCGAACAGTCCCACGAGATAGGCTTCAGATGCCTCCTGAAGAGCCATGACGGCAGACGACTGAAATCGTAGATCCGTCTTGAAATCCTGAGCGATTTCACGAACAAGTCGCTGGAAGGGCAGTTTACGAATCAGCAGCTCGGTCGACTTCTGGTAACGACGAATCTCACGTAGAGCCACAGTTCCGGGACGATAGCGATGAGGCTTCTTCACACCTCCGGTGGCAGGAGCTGACTTACGAGCGGCTTTAGTAGCCAACTGTTTTCGAGGAGCTTTTCCTCCGGTCGACTTGCGTGCGGTTTGCTTGGTTCGGGCCATAGTAGTGTGCTGGGTGAACAGTGCAATCGCCGGCACACTGTCACATTTATAAGGCCGTAGCGGGAGGGGGCGGGTCGCAAAATGGCGCCAAATTATTCGCACACATCAGTGTTTTAGATAGGTGAACGTTTACAGAATCTACACACCTCATCCATTTAACGCAACACAAAACAGTAATATGCCCATACACTTTTCAGCAGATAATCACATCTAATTATTGATGTGGCGTGAATATGGTGTTTTTTTAAATTGCCAACTGAAACAGCTAGCACATTTTTAGCTAGACCATTTGTCACCTTAACAGCTAAATTTGTGTGTCTATACATATACATACATATGTGTGCACGTGTGGTAGTTAGTACGTTTCGTAAATGAGAATCAGAATTATAACACCATCTATACATCTTACATAATCATTTATTTGAGTAACAAATAAAAAGCGTATTGGCAAATTATCTACAAATGCCGTATTCATATAAATGTGGCCCTAAAGAGGGCCGTTGGGTTAGAATGCAGAGTGCGGAACGCTTATTCCTTGTCTCCGGCAGTTTTCTTGGGCAACAGCACAGCCTGAATGTTGGGAAGCACTCCACCCTGAGCGATGGTCACTCCTGACAGAAGCTTGTTCAGCTCCTCGTCATTACGAACGGCCAGTTGCAAGTGTCGCGGGTTGATCCTTGTTTTCTTGTTGTCGCGAGCTGCATTACCGGCCAACTCAAGAACCTCAGCGGCTAGATACTCGAGAACAGCGGCGAGATATACAGGAGCTCCAGCTCCGATTCGACCAGCATAGTTGCCCCTACGAAGCATACGATGAAGACGACCGACAGGAAACTGTAGTCCGGCTCTCGACGAGCGAGACTTAGCCTTGCCACCGGTCTTCGCTTTTCCTCCTTTTCCACGTCCAGACATGACGATATATGAACAGCTGCTAGCGGACGAACACTCAATAGCACTGAACACTTGTCGACACTCTTATATACTGTGTGCGGGTGTGACCACGCCCACTAGACTAGGCGGGAATCGAGCACCCGCCACAACTAGATAACAAATAGCCAACGCAGCGACACTCATATTCGCCCAGTGGACATTGTAATGCCGCCAAAACCATCCGCCAAAGGAGCCAAGAAGGCTGCTAAGAGCCAGAAGGTCAGCCGAGCCGGCGATAAGAAGAAGAAGAAGCACCGTAAGGAGAGCTATTCCGTCTACATCTATCGTGTTCTGAAGCAGGTTCATCCGGATACCGGCGTATCATCGAAAGCCATGTCTATTATGAACTCGTTCGTCAACGACGTCTTTGAGCGCATCGGTGCCGAGGCTTCCCGTCTGGCCCACTACAACAAAAGATCAACCATCTCTTCACGCGAGATCCAGACCGCCGTCCGGCTTATCCTTCCCGGAGAGCTGGCCAAGCACGCTGTGTCCGAGGGGACTAAAGCTGTCACCAAGTACACTTCGAGCAAGTAAATCTGCTCAAATTGTGCATAATCTAACCCAACGGCCCTCTTTAGGGCCACATACGTGTATGAATACGTCCTGTGTTTTGTTGTGCTTTTTAAACAATAAATACCGATTATGATGATGTGTGATCGATTAGGGATATCGTTATTTGTAGTGAAACATGGCGAAAACCGTTAGCATTCATATATAGTTTGGATTTTGTACAATTGTTTCAGTGAGCGCCAACATGGTGTTACGCTTGAAAACGCGTTGGCAATTGCGCCATTTTGGCGGGAAACTACGGCGCTAGTCAATTCGAACTTTTTAAATATTCCTGTAAAATATTGGCGACAATCGATTGATAAACGCTAAGCTATACGTTCGTTTAAGTTGCATAGATGAATAGCGACTAGACTGCACGTAGCCATCGCACGGCAGCGTTTGAACTTAAACGCGCATTTGACAACACAGAATAATGGTCGAGAAATATCGCACTGCTCTCACAACATGCACAATTTATGTATCTATTTATTCACTCACACCAAATCAAAAGGTATTCATAGACATTTGTGGCCCTAAAGAGGGCCGTTGGGTTAGATGTGTTGCTCATAGAGCTAGCGGAACAATTTTATCCACCAAATCCATACAGGGTACGTCCTTGACGCTTCAGGGCGTAGACGACATCCATCGCAGTTACAGTCTTGCGTTTAGCGTGTTCGCAGTAGGTGACAGCGTCGCGAATCACATTCTCGAGAAACACCTTCAGCACACCGCGAGTTTCCTCATATATCAGTCCTGAGATGCGCTTCACTCCACCTCTACGAGCTAGACGGCGAATAGCAGGCTTGGTGATGCCCTGGATGTTGTCGCGAAGAACCTTGCGATGGCGTTTGGCTCCTCCTTTTCCGAGTCCTTTTCCTCCCTTTCCACGGCCAGACATGACGACAGACGCTCACTAAATGGTTGCCTGTGCACTAATCTGCCGTGCTTATATAGCGCTGCGGGTCGGGGCACCACGGTGCGCCCCCACTCTCAGTCTTTAACACTACACTACAGACACGTACGCACGCACGTAACCGATTCCACTACACAGTTGAGCCGACGTTACACGCTACTTATACGATCAGATCATCATCATCTGTTAGCAATTAACACAACGCCACTTAATACAAGCACGCACATTGCTGTTATCTTCCATACACAAAAGTCAATTATCGAAAAATACTTTTATTTTACGCGCGATTATTTTCACGAAAGGTAGAAATACAAAACAAACGAAAAACACTGAAAAAAACATCCAATTGTATTCATACACGTATGTGGCCCTAAAGAGGGCCGTTGGGTTAGATTGTATACAGTTCAAGCACTTAAGCTCTCTCTCCTCGGATGCGTCGAGCTAGCTGGATGTCCTTGGGCATGATCGTCACACGTTTGGCATGAATAGCGCACAAGTTTGTATCCTCGAACAGTCCCACGAGATAGGCTTCAGATGCCTCCTGAAGAGCCATGACGGCAGACGACTGAAATCGTAGATCCGTCTTGAAATCCTGAGCGATTTCACGAACAAGTCGCTGGAAGGGCAGTTTACGAATCAGCAGCTCGGTCGACTTCTGGTAACGACGAATCTCACGTAGAGCCACAGTTCCGGGACGATAGCGATGAGGCTTCTTCACACCTCCGGTGGCAGGAGCTGACTTACGAGCGGCTTTAGTAGCCAACTGTTTTCGAGGAGCTTTTCCTCCGGTCGACTTGCGTGCGGTTTGCTTGGTTCGGGCCATAGTAGTGTGCTGGGTGAACAGTGCAATCGCCGGCACACTGTCACATTTATAAGGCCGTAGCGGGAGGGGGCGGGTCGCAAAATGGCGCCAAATTATTCGCACACATCAGTGTTTTAGATAGGTGAACGTTTACAGAATCTACACACCTCATCCATTTAACGCAACACAAAACAGTAATATGCCCATACACTTTTCAGCAGATAATCACATCTAATTATTGATGTGGCGTGAATATGGTGTTTTTTTAAATTGCCAACTGAAACAGCTAGCACATTTTTAGCTAGACCATTTGTCACCTTAACAGCTAAATTTGTGTGTGTCTATACATATACATACATATGTGTGCACGTGTGGTAGTTAGTACGTTTCGTAAATGAGAATCAGAATTATAACACCATCTATACATCTTACATAATCATTTATTTGAGTAACAAATAAAAAGCGTATTGGCAAATTATCTACAAATGCCGTATTCATATAAATGTGGCCCTAAAGAGGGCCGTTGGGTTAGAATGCAGAGTGCGGAACGCTTATTCCTTGTCTCCGGCAGTTTTCTTGGGCAACAGCACAGCCTGAATGTTGGGAAGCACTCCACCCTGAGCGATGGTCACTCCTGACAGAAGCTTGTTCAGCTCCTCGTCATTACGAACGGCCAGTTGCAAGTGTCGCGGGTTGATCCTTGTTTTCTTGTTGTCGCGAGCTGCATTACCGGCCAACTCAAGAACCTCAGCGGCTAGATACTCGAGAACAGCGGCGAGATATACAGGAGCTCCAGCTCCGATTCGACCAGCATAGTTGCCCCTACGAAGCATACGATGAAGACGACCGACAGGAAACTGTAGTCCGGCTCTCGACGAGCGAGACTTAGCCTTGCCACCGGTCTTCGCTTTTCCTCCTTTTCCACGTCCAGACATGACGATATATGAACAGCTGCTAGCGGACGAACACTCAATAGCACTGAACACTTGTCGACACTCTTATATACTGTGTGCGGGTGTGACCACGCCCACTAGACTAGGCGGGAATCGAGCACCCGCCACAACTAGATAACAAATAGCCAACGCAGCGACACTCATATTCGCCCAGTGGACATTGTAATGCCGCCAAAACCATCCGCCAAAGGAGCCAAGAAGGCTGCTAAGAGCCAGAAGGTCAGCCGAGCCGGCGATAAGAAGAAGAAGAAGCACCGTAAGGAGAGCTATTCCGTCTACATCTATCGTGTTCTGAAGCAGGTTCATCCGGATACCGGCGTATCATCGAAAGCCATGTCTATTATGAACTCGTTCGTCAACGACGTCTTTGAGCGCATCGGTGCCGAGGCTTCCCGTCTGGCCCACTACAACAAAAGATCAACCATCTCTTCACGCGAGATCCAGACCGCCGTCCGGCTTATCCTTCCCGGAGAGCTGGCCAAGCACGCTGTGTCCGAGGGGACTAAAGCTGTCACCAAGTACACTTCGAGCAAGTAAATCTGCTCAAATTGTGCATAATCTAACCCAACGGCCCTCTTTAGGGCCACATACGTGTATGAATACGTCCTGTGTTTTGTTGTGCTTTTTAAACAATAAATACCGATTATGATGATGTGTGATCGATTAGGGATATCGTTATTTGTAGTGAAACATGGCGAAAACCGTTAGCATTCATATATAGTTTGGATTTTGTACAATTGTTTCAGTGAGCGCCAACATGGTGTTACGCTTGAAAACGCGTTGGCAATTGCGCCATTTTGGCGGGAAACTACGGCGCTAGTCAATTCGAACTTTTTAAATATTCCTGTAAAATATTGGCGACAATCGATTGATAAACGCTAAGCTATACGTTCGTTTAAGTTGCATAGATGAATAGCGACTAGACTGCACGTAGCCATCGCACGGCAGCGTTTGAACTTAAACGCGCATTTGACAACACAGAATAATGGTCGAGAAATATCGCACTGCTCTCACAACATGCACAATTTATGTATCTATTTATTCACTCACACCAAATCAAAAGGTATTCATAGACATTTGTGGCCCTAAAGAGGGCCGTTGGGTTAGATGTGTTGCTCATAGAGCTAGCGGAACAATTTTATCCACCAAATCCATACAGGGTACGTCCTTGACGCTTCAGGGCGTAGACGACATCCATCGCAGTTACAGTCTTGCGTTTAGCGTGTTCGCAGTAGGTGACAGCGTCGCGAATCACATTCTCGAGAAACACCTTCAGCACACCGCGAGTTTCCTCATATATCAGTCCTGAGATGCGCTTCACTCCACCTCTACGAGCTAGACGGCGAATAGCAGGCTTGGTGATGCCCTGGATGTTGTCGCGAAGAACCTTGCGATGGCGTTTGGCTCCTCCTTTTCCGAGTCCTTTTCCTCCCTTTCCACGGCCAGACATGACGACAGACGCTCACTAAATGGTTGCCTGTGCACTAATCTGCCGTGCTTATATAGCGCTGCGGGTCGGGGCACCACGGTGCGCCCCCACTCTCAGTCTTTAACACTACACTACAGACACGTACGCACGCACGTAACCGATTCCACTACACAGTTGAGCCGACGTTACACGCTACTTATACGATCAGATCATCATCATCTGTTAGCAATTAACACAACGCCACTTAATACAAGCACGCACATTGCTGTTATCTTCCATACACAAAAGTCAATTATCGAAAAATACTTTTATTTTACGCGCGATTATTTTCACGAAAGGTAGAAATACAAAACAAACGAAAAACACTGAAAAAAACATCCAATTGTATTCATACACGTATGTGGCCCTAAAGAGGGCCGTTGGGTTAGATTGTATACAGTTCAAGCACTTAAGCTCTCTCTCCTCGGATGCGTCGAGCTAGCTGGATGTCCTTGGGCATGATCGTCACACGTTTGGCATGAATAGCGCACAAGTTTGTATCCTCGAACAGTCCCACGAGATAGGCTTCAGATGCCTCCTGAAGAGCCATGACGGCAGACGACTGAAATCGTAGATCCGTCTTGAAATCCTGAGCGATTTCACGAACAAGTCGCTGGAAGGGCAGTTTACGAATCAGCAGCTCGGTCGACTTCTGGTAACGACGAATCTCACGTAGAGCCACAGTTCCGGGACGATAGCGATGAGGCTTCTTCACACCTCCGGTGGCAGGAGCTGACTTACGAGCGGCTTTAGTAGCCAACTGTTTTCGAGGAGCTTTTCCTCCGGTCGACTTGCGTGCGGTTTGCTTGGTTCGGGCCATAGTAGTGTGCTGGGTGAACAGTGCAATCGCCGGCACACTGTCACATTTATAAGGCCGTAGCGGGAGGGGGCGGGTCGCAAAATGGCGCCAAATTATTCGCACACATCAGTGTTTTAGATAGGTGAACGTTTACAGAATCTACACACCTCATCCATTTAACGCAACACAAAACAGTAATATGCCCATACACTTTTCAGCAGATAATCACATCTAATTATTGATGTGGCGTGAATATGGTGTTTTTTTAAATTGCCAACTGAAACAGCTAGCACATTTTTAGCTAGACCATTTGTCACCTTAACAGCTAAATTTGTGTGTGTCTATACATATACATACATATGTGTGCACGTGTGGTAGTTAGTACGTTTCGTAAATGAGAATCAGAATTATAACACCATCTATACATCTTACATAATCATTTATTTGAGTAACAAATAAAAAGCGTATTGGCAAATTATCTACAAATGCCGTATTCATATAAATGTGGCCCTAAAGAGGGCCGTTGGGTTAGAATGCAGAGTGCGGAACGCTTATTCCTTGTCTCCGGCAGTTTTCTTGGGCAACAGCACAGCCTGAATGTTGGGAAGCACTCCACCCTGAGCGATGGTCACTCCTGACAGAAGCTTGTTCAGCTCCTCGTCATTACGAACGGCCAGTTGCAAGTGTCGCGGGTTGATCCTTGTTTTCTTGTTGTCGCGAGCTGCATTACCGGCCAACTCAAGAACCTCAGCGGCTAGATACTCGAGAACAGCGGCGAGATATACAGGAGCTCCAGCTCCGATTCGACCAGCATAGTTGCCCCTACGAAGCATACGATGAAGACGACCGACAGGAAACTGTAGTCCGGCTCTCGACGAGCGAGACTTAGCCTTGCCACCGGTCTTCGCTTTTCCTCCTTTTCCACGTCCAGACATGACGATATATGAACAGCTGCTAGCGGACGAACACTCAATAGCACTGAACACTTGTCGACACTCTTATATACTGTGTGCGGGTGTGACCACGCCCACTAGACTAGGCGGGAATCGAGCACCCGCCACAACTAGATAACAAATAGCCAACGCAGCGACACTCATATTCGCCCAGTGGACATTGTAATGCCGCCAAAACCATCCGCCAAAGGAGCCAAGAAGGCTGCTAAGAGCCAGAAGGTCAGCCGAGCCGGCGATAAGAAGAAGAAGAAGCACCGTAAGGAGAGCTATTCCGTCTACATCTATCGTGTTCTGAAGCAGGTTCATCCGGATACCGGCGTATCATCGAAAGCCATGTCTATTATGAACTCGTTCGTCAACGACGTCTTTGAGCGCATCGGTGCCGAGGCTTCCCGTCTGGCCCACTACAACAAAAGATCAACCATCTCTTCACGCGAGATCCAGACCGCCGTCCGGCTTATCCTTCCCGGAGAGCTGGCCAAGCACGCTGTGTCCGAGGGGACTAAAGCTGTCACCAAGTACACTTCGAGCAAGTAAATCTGCTCAAATTGTGCATAATCTAACCCAACGGCCCTCTTTAGGGCCACATACGTGTATGAATACGTCCTGTGTTTTGTTGTGCTTTTTAAACAATAAATACCGATTATGATGATGTGTGATCGATTAGGGATATCGTTATTTGTAGTGAAACATGGCGAAAACCGTTAGCATTCATATATAGTTTGGATTTTGTACAATTGTTTCAGTGAGCGCCAACATGGTGTTACGCTTGAAAACGCGTTGGCAATTGCGCCATTTTGGCGGGAAACTACGGCGCTAGTCAATTCGAACTTTTTAAATATTCCTGTAAAATATTGGCGACAATCGATTGATAAACGCTAAGCTATACGTTCGTTTAAGTTGCATAGATGAATAGCGACTAGACTGCACGTAGCCATCGCACGGCAGCGTTTGAACTTAAACGCGCATTTGACAACACAGAATAATGGTCGAGAAATATCGCACTGCTCTCACAACATGCACAATTTATGTATCTATTTATTCACTCACACCAAATCAAAAGGTATTCATAGACATTTGTGGCCCTAAAGAGGGCCGTTGGGTTAGATGTGTTGCTCATAGAGCTAGCGGAACAATTTTATCCACCAAATCCATACAGGGTACGTCCTTGACGCTTCAGGGCGTAGACGACATCCATCGCAGTTACAGTCTTGCGTTTAGCGTGTTCGCAGTAGGTGACAGCGTCGCGAATCACATTCTCGAGAAACACCTTCAGCACACCGCGAGTTTCCTCATATATCAGTCCTGAGATGCGCTTCACTCCACCTCTACGAGCTAGACGGCGAATAGCAGGCTTGGTGATGCCCTGGATGTTGTCGCGAAGAACCTTGCGATGGCGTTTGGCTCCTCCTTTTCCGAGTCCTTTTCCTCCCTTTCCACGGCCAGACATGACGACAGACGCTCACTAAATGGTTGCCTGTGCACTAATCTGCCGTGCTTATATAGCGCTGCGGGTCGGGGCACCACGGTGCGCCCCCACTCTCAGTCTTTAACACTACACTACAGACACGTACGCACGCACGTAACCGATTCCACTACACAGTTGAGCCGACGTTACACGCTACTTATACGATCAGATCATCATCATCTGTTAGCAATTAACACAACGCCACTTAATACAAGCACGCACATTGCTGTTATCTTCCATACACAAAAGTCAATTATCGAAAAATACTTTTATTTTACGCGCGATTATTTTCACGAAAGGTAGAAATACAAAACAAACGAAAAACACTGAAAAAAACATCCAATTGTATTCATACACGTATGTGGCCCTAAAGAGGGCCGTTGGGTTAGATTGTATACAGTTCAAGCACTTAAGCTCTCTCTCCTCGGATGCGTCGAGCTAGCTGGATGTCCTTGGGCATGATCGTCACACGTTTGGCATGAATAGCGCACAAGTTTGTATCCTCGAACAGTCCCACGAGATAGGCTTCAGATGCCTCCTGAAGAGCCATGACGGCAGACGACTGAAATCGTAGATCCGTCTTGAAATCCTGAGCGATTTCACGAACAAGTCGCTGGAAGGGCAGTTTACGAATCAGCAGCTCGGTCGACTTCTGGTAACGACGAATCTCACGTAGAGCCACAGTTCCGGGACGATAGCGATGAGGCTTCTTCACACCTCCGGTGGCAGGAGCTGACTTACGAGCGGCTTTAGTAGCCAACTGTTTTCGAGGAGCTTTTCCTCCGGTCGACTTGCGTGCGGTTTGCTTGGTTCGGGCCATAGTAGTGTGCTGGGTGAACAGTGCAATCGCCGGCACACTGTCACATTTATAAGGCCGTAGCGGGAGGGGGCGGGTCGCAAAATGGCGCCAAATTATTCGCACACATCAGTGTTTTAGATAGGTGAACGTTTACAGAATCTACACACCTCATCCATTTAACGCAACACAAAACAGTAATATGCCCATACACTTTTCAGCAGATAATCACATCTAATTATTGATGTGGCGTGAATATGGTGTTTTTTTAAATTGCCAACTGAAACAGCTAGCACATTTTTAGCTAGACCATTTGTCACCTTAACAGCTAAATTTGTGTGTCTATACATATACATACATATGTGTGCACGTGTGGTAGTTAGTACGTTTCGTAAATGAGAATCAGAATTATAACACCATCTATACATCTTACATAATCATTTATTTGAGTAACAAATAAAAAGCGTATTGGCAAATTATCTACAAATGCCGTATTCATATAAATGTGGCCCTAAAGAGGGCCGTTGGGTTAGAATGCAGAGTGCGGAACGCTTATTCCTTGTCTCCGGCAGTTTTCTTGGGCAACAGCACAGCCTGAATGTTGGGAAGCACTCCACCCTGAGCGATGGTCACTCCTGACAGAAGCTTGTTCAGCTCCTCGTCATTACGAACGGCCAGTTGCAAGTGTCGCGGGTTGATCCTTGTTTTCTTGTTGTCGCGAGCTGCATTACCGGCCAACTCAAGAACCTCAGCGGCTAGATACTCGAGAACAGCGGCGAGATATACAGGAGCTCCAGCTCCGATTCGACCAGCATAGTTGCCCCTACGAAGCATACGATGAAGACGACCGACAGGAAACTGTAGTCCGGCTCTCGACGAGCGAGACTTAGCCTTGCCACCGGTCTTCGCTTTTCCTCCTTTTCCACGTCCAGACATGACGATATATGAACAGCTGCTAGCGGACGAACACTCAATAGCACTGAACACTTGTCGACACTCTTATATACTGTGTGCGGGTGTGACCACGCCCACTAGACTAGGCGGGAATCGAGCACCCGCCACAACTAGATAACAAATAGCCAACGCAGCGACACTCATATTCGCCCAGTGGACATTGTAATGCCGCCAAAACCATCCGCCAAAGGAGCCAAGAAGGCTGCTAAGAGCCAGAAGGTCAGCCGAGCCGGCGATAAGAAGAAGAAGAAGCACCGTAAGGAGAGCTATTCCGTCTACATCTATCGTGTTCTGAAGCAGGTTCATCCGGATACCGGCGTATCATCGAAAGCCATGTCTATTATGAACTCGTTCGTCAACGACGTCTTTGAGCGCATCGGTGCCGAGGCTTCCCGTCTGGCCCACTACAACAAAAGATCAACCATCTCTTCACGCGAGATCCAGACCGCCGTCCGGCTTATCCTTCCCGGAGAGCTGGCCAAGCACGCTGTGTCCGAGGGGACTAAAGCTGTCACCAAGTACACTTCGAGCAAGTAAATCTGCTCAAATTGTGCATAATCTAACCCAACGGCCCTCTTTAGGGCCACATACGTGTATGAATACGTCCTGTGTTTTGTTGTGCTTTTTAAACAATAAATACCGATTATGATGATGTGTGATCGATTAGGGATATCGTTATTTGTAGTGAAACATGGCGAAAACCGTTAGCATTCATATATAGTTTGGATTTTGTACAATTGTTTCAGTGAGCGCCAACATGGTGTTACGCTTGAAAACGCGTTGGCAATTGCGCCATTTTGGCGGGAAACTACGGCGCTAGTCAATTCGAACTTTTTAAATATTCCTGTAAAATATTGGCGACAATCGATTGATAAACGCTAAGCTATACGTTCGTTTAAGTTGCATAGATGAATAGCGACTAGACTGCACGTAGCCATCGCACGGCAGCGTTTGAACTTAAACGCGCATTTGACAACACAGAATAATGGTCGAGAAATATCGCACTGCTCTCACAACATGCACAATTTATGTATCTATTTATTCACTCACACCAAATCAAAAGGTATTCATAGACATTTGTGGCCCTAAAGAGGGCCGTTGGGTTAGATGTGTTGCTCATAGAGCTAGCGGAACAATTTTATCCACCAAATCCATACAGGGTACGTCCTTGACGCTTCAGGGCGTAGACGACATCCATCGCAGTTACAGTCTTGCGTTTAGCGTGTTCGCAGTAGGTGACAGCGTCGCGAATCACATTCTCGAGAAACACCTTCAGCACACCGCGAGTTTCCTCATATATCAGTCCTGAGATGCGCTTCACTCCACCTCTACGAGCTAGACGGCGAATAGCAGGCTTGGTGATGCCCTGGATGTTGTCGCGAAGAACCTTGCGATGGCGTTTGGCTCCTCCTTTTCCGAGTCCTTTTCCTCCCTTTCCACGGCCAGACATGACGACAGACGCTCACTAAATGGTTGCCTGTGCACTAATCTGCCGTGCTTATATAGCGCTGCGGGTCGGGGCACCACGGTGCGCCCCCACTCTCAGTCTTTAACACTACACTACAGACACGTACGCACGCACGTAACCGATTCCACTACACAGTTGAGCCGACGTTACACGCTACTTATACGATCAGATCATCATCATCTGTTAGCAATTAACACAACGCCACTTAATACAAGCACGCACATTGCTGTTATCTTCCATACACAAAAGTCAATTATCGAAAAATACTTTTATTTTACGCGCGATTATTTTCACGAAAGGTAGAAATACAAAACAAACGAAAAACACTGAAAAAAACATCCAATTGTATTCATACACGTATGTGGCCCTAAAGAGGGCCGTTGGGTTAGATTGTATACAGTTCAAGCACTTAAGCTCTCTCTCCTCGGATGCGTCGAGCTAGCTGGATGTCCTTGGGCATGATCGTCACACGTTTGGCATGAATAGCGCACAAGTTTGTATCCTCGAACAGTCCCACGAGATAGGCTTCAGATGCCTCCTGAAGAGCCATGACGGCAGACGACTGAAATCGTAGATCCGTCTTGAAATCCTGAGCGATTTCACGAACAAGTCGCTGGAAGGGCAGTTTACGAATCAGCAGCTCGGTCGACTTCTGGTAACGACGAATCTCACGTAGAGCCACAGTTCCGGGACGATAGCGATGAGGCTTCTTCACACCTCCGGTGGCAGGAGCTGACTTACGAGCGGCTTTAGTAGCCAACTGTTTTCGAGGAGCTTTTCCTCCGGTCGACTTGCGTGCGGTTTGCTTGGTTCGGGCCATAGTAGTGTGCTGGGTGAACAGTGCAATCGCCGGCACACTGTCACATTTATAAGGCCGTAGCGGGAGGGGGCGGGTCGCAAAATGGCGCCAAATTATTCGCACACATCAGTGTTTTAGATAGGTGAACGTTTACAGAATCTACACACCTCATCCATTTAACGCAACACAAAACAGTAATATGCCCATACACTTTTCAGCAGATAATCACATCTAATTATTGATGTGGCGTGAATATGGTGTTTTTTTAAATTGCCAACTGAAACAGCTAGCACATTTTTAGCTAGACCATTTGTCACCTTAACAGCTAAATTTGTGTGTGTCTATACATATACATACATATGTGTGCACGTGTGGTAGTTAGTACGTTTCGTAAATGAGAATCAGAATTATAACACCATCTATACATCTTACATAATCATTTATTTGAGTAACAAATAAAAAGCGTATTGGCAAATTATCTACAAATGCCGTATTCATATAAATGTGGCCCTAAAGAGGGCCGTTGGGTTAGAATGCAGAGTGCGGAACGCTTATTCCTTGTCTCCGGCAGTTTTCTTGGGCAACAGCACAGCCTGAATGTTGGGAAGCACTCCACCCTGAGCGATGGTCACTCCTGACAGAAGCTTGTTCAGCTCCTCGTCATTACGAACGGCCAGTTGCAAGTGTCGCGGGTTGATCCTTGTTTTCTTGTTGTCGCGAGCTGCATTACCGGCCAACTCAAGAACCTCAGCGGCTAGATACTCGAGAACAGCGGCGAGATATACAGGAGCTCCAGCTCCGATTCGACCAGCATAGTTGCCCCTACGAAGCATACGATGAAGACGACCGACAGGAAACTGTAGTCCGGCTCTCGACGAGCGAGACTTAGCCTTGCCACCGGTCTTCGCTTTTCCTCCTTTTCCACGTCCAGACATGACGATATATGAACAGCTGCTAGCGGACGAACACTCAATAGCACTGAACACTTGTCGACACTCTTATATACTGTGTGCGGGTGTGACCACGCCCACTAGACTAGGCGGGAATCGAGCACCCGCCACAACTAGATAACAAATAGCCAACGCAGCGACACTCATATTCGCCCAGTGGACATTGTAATGCCGCCAAAACCATCCGCCAAAGGAGCCAAGAAGGCTGCTAAGAGCCAGAAGGTCAGCCGAGCCGGCGATAAGAAGAAGAAGAAGCACCGTAAGGAGAGCTATTCCGTCTACATCTATCGTGTTCTGAAGCAGGTTCATCCGGATACCGGCGTATCATCGAAAGCCATGTCTATTATGAACTCGTTCGTCAACGACGTCTTTGAGCGCATCGGTGCCGAGGCTTCCCGTCTGGCCCACTACAACAAAAGATCAACCATCTCTTCACGCGAGATCCAGACCGCCGTCCGGCTTATCCTTCCCGGAGAGCTGGCCAAGCACGCTGTGTCCGAGGGGACTAAAGCTGTCACCAAGTACACTTCGAGCAAGTAAATCTGCTCAAATTGTGCATAATCTAACCCAACGGCCCTCTTTAGGGCCACATACGTGTATGAATACGTCCTGTGTTTTGTTGTGCTTTTTAAACAATAAATACCGATTATGATGATGTGTGATCGATTAGGGATATCGTTATTTGTAGTGAAACATGGCGAAAACCGTTAGCATTCATATATAGTTTGGATTTTGTACAATTGTTTCAGTGAGCGCCAACATGGTGTTACGCTTGAAAACGCGTTGGCAATTGCGCCATTTTGGCGGGAAACTACGGCGCTAGTCAATTCGAACTTTTTAAATATTCCTGTAAAATATTGGCGACAATCGATTGATAAACGCTAAGCTATACGTTCGTTTAAGTTGCATAGATGAATAGCGACTAGACTGCACGTAGCCATCGCACGGCAGCGTTTGAACTTAAACGCGCATTTGACAACACAGAATAATGGTCGAGAAATATCGCACTGCTCTCACAACATGCACAATTTATGTATCTATTTATTCACTCACACCAAATCAAAAGGTATTCATAGACATTTGTGGCCCTAAAGAGGGCCGTTGGGTTAGATGTGTTGCTCATAGAGCTAGCGGAACAATTTTATCCACCAAATCCATACAGGGTACGTCCTTGACGCTTCAGGGCGTAGACGACATCCATCGCAGTTACAGTCTTGCGTTTAGCGTGTTCGCAGTAGGTGACAGCGTCGCGAATCACATTCTCGAGAAACACCTTCAGCACACCGCGAGTTTCCTCATATATCAGTCCTGAGATGCGCTTCACTCCACCTCTACGAGCTAGACGGCGAATAGCAGGCTTGGTGATGCCCTGGATGTTGTCGCGAAGAACCTTGCGATGGCGTTTGGCTCCTCCTTTTCCGAGTCCTTTTCCTCCCTTTCCACGGCCAGACATGACGACAGACGCTCACTAAATGGTTGCCTGTGCACTAATCTGCCGTGCTTATATAGCGCTGCGGGTCGGGGCACCACGGTGCGCCCCCACTCTCAGTCTTTAACACTACACTACAGACACGTACGCACGCACGTAACCGATTCCACTACACAGTTGAGCCGACGTTACACGCTACTTATACGATCAGATCATCATCATCTGTTAGCAATTAACACAACGCCACTTAATACAAGCACGCACATTGCTGTTATCTTCCATACACAAAAGTCAATTATCGAAAAATACTTTTATTTTACGCGCGATTATTTTCACGAAAGGTAGAAATACAAAACAAACGAAAAACACTGAAAAAAACATCCAATTGTATTCATACACGTATGTGGCCCTAAAGAGGGCCGTTGGGTTAGATTGTATACAGTTCAAGCACTTAAGCTCTCTCTCCTCGGATGCGTCGAGCTAGCTGGATGTCCTTGGGCATGATCGTCACACGTTTGGCATGAATAGCGCACAAGTTTGTATCCTCGAACAGTCCCACGAGATAGGCTTCAGATGCCTCCTGAAGAGCCATGACGGCAGACGACTGAAATCGTAGATCCGTCTTGAAATCCTGAGCGATTTCACGAACAAGTCGCTGGAAGGGCAGTTTACGAATCAGCAGCTCGGTCGACTTCTGGTAACGACGAATCTCACGTAGAGCCACAGTTCCGGGACGATAGCGATGAGGCTTCTTCACACCTCCGGTGGCAGGAGCTGACTTACGAGCGGCTTTAGTAGCCAACTGTTTTCGAGGAGCTTTTCCTCCGGTCGACTTGCGTGCGGTTTGCTTGGTTCGGGCCATAGTAGTGTGCTGGGTGAACAGTGCAATCGCCGGCACACTGTCACATTTATAAGGCCGTAGCGGGAGGGGGCGGGTCGCAAAATGGCGCCAAATTATTCGCACACATCAGTGTTTTAGATAGGTGAACGTTTACAGAATCTACACACCTCATCCATTTAACGCAACACAAAACAGTAATATGCCCATACACTTTTCAGCAGATAATCACATCTAATTATTGATGTGGCGTGAATATGGTGTTTTTTTAAATTGCCAACTGAAACAGCTAGCACATTTTTAGCTAGACCATTTGTCACCTTAACAGCTAAATTTGTGTGTGTCTATACATATACATACATATGTGTGCACGTGTGGTAGTTAGTACGTTTCGTAAATGAGAATCAGAATTATAACACCATCTATACATCTTACATAATCATTTATTTGAGTAACAAATAAAAAGCGTATTGGCAAATTATCTACAAATGCCGTATTCATATAAATGTGGCCCTAAAGAGGGCCGTTGGGTTAGAATGCAGAGTGCGGAACGCTTATTCCTTGTCTCCGGCAGTTTTCTTGGGCAACAGCACAGCCTGAATGTTGGGAAGCACTCCACCCTGAGCGATGGTCACTCCTGACAGAAGCTTGTTCAGCTCCTCGTCATTACGAACGGCCAGTTGCAAGTGTCGCGGGTTGATCCTTGTTTTCTTGTTGTCGCGAGCTGCATTACCGGCCAACTCAAGAACCTCAGCGGCTAGATACTCGAGAACAGCGGCGAGATATACAGGAGCTCCAGCTCCGATTCGACCAGCATAGTTGCCCCTACGAAGCATACGATGAAGACGACCGACAGGAAACTGTAGTCCGGCTCTCGACGAGCGAGACTTAGCCTTGCCACCGGTCTTCGCTTTTCCTCCTTTTCCACGTCCAGACATGACGATATATGAACAGCTGCTAGCGGACGAACACTCAATAGCACTGAACACTTGTCGACACTCTTATATACTGTGTGCGGGTGTGACCACGCCCACTAGACTAGGCGGGAATCGAGCACCCGCCACAACTAGATAACAAATAGCCAACGCAGCGACACTCATATTCGCCCAGTGGACATTGTAATGCCGCCAAAACCATCCGCCAAAGGAGCCAAGAAGGCTGCTAAGAGCCAGAAGGTCAGCCGAGCCGGCGATAAGAAGAAGAAGAAGCACCGTAAGGAGAGCTATTCCGTCTACATCTATCGTGTTCTGAAGCAGGTTCATCCGGATACCGGCGTATCATCGAAAGCCATGTCTATTATGAACTCGTTCGTCAACGACGTCTTTGAGCGCATCGGTGCCGAGGCTTCCCGTCTGGCCCACTACAACAAAAGATCAACCATCTCTTCACGCGAGATCCAGACCGCCGTCCGGCTTATCCTTCCCGGAGAGCTGGCCAAGCACGCTGTGTCCGAGGGGACTAAAGCTGTCACCAAGTACACTTCGAGCAAGTAAATCTGCTCAAATTGTGCATAATCTAACCCAACGGCCCTCTTTAGGGCCACATACGTGTATGAATACGTCCTGTGTTTTGTTGTGCTTTTTAAACAATAAATACCGATTATGATGATGTGTGATCGATTAGGGATATCGTTATTTGTAGTGAAACATGGCGAAAACCGTTAGCATTCATATATAGTTTGGATTTTGTACAATTGTTTCAGTGAGCGCCAACATGGTGTTACGCTTGAAAACGCGTTGGCAATTGCGCCATTTTGGCGGGAAACTACGGCGCTAGTCAATTCGAACTTTTTAAATATTCCTGTAAAATATTGGCGACAATCGATTGATAAACGCTAAGCTATACGTTCGTTTAAGTTGCATAGATGAATAGCGACTAGACTGCACGTAGCCATCGCACGGCAGCGTTTGAACTTAAACGCGCATTTGACAACACAGAATAATGGTCGAGAAATATCGCACTGCTCTCACAACATGCACAATTTATGTATCTATTTATTCACTCACACCAAATCAAAAGGTATTCATAGACATTTGTGGCCCTAAAGAGGGCCGTTGGGTTAGATGTGTTGCTCATAGAGCTAGCGGAACAATTTTATCCACCAAATCCATACAGGGTACGTCCTTGACGCTTCAGGGCGTAGACGACATCCATCGCAGTTACAGTCTTGCGTTTAGCGTGTTCGCAGTAGGTGACAGCGTCGCGAATCACATTCTCGAGAAACACCTTCAGCACACCGCGAGTTTCCTCATATATCAGTCCTGAGATGCGCTTCACTCCACCTCTACGAGCTAGACGGCGAATAGCAGGCTTGGTGATGCCCTGGATGTTGTCGCGAAGAACCTTGCGATGGCGTTTGGCTCCTCCTTTTCCGAGTCCTTTTCCTCCCTTTCCACGGCCAGACATGACGACAGACGCTCACTAAATGGTTGCCTGTGCACTAATCTGCCGTGCTTATATAGCGCTGCGGGTCGGGGCACCACGGTGCGCCCCCACTCTCAGTCTTTAACACTACACTACAGACACGTACGCACGCACGTAACCGATTCCACTACACAGTTGAGCCGACGTTACACGCTACTTATACGATCAGATCATCATCATCTGTTAGCAATTAACACAACGCCACTTAATACAAGCACGCACATTGCTGTTATCTTCCATACACAAAAGTCAATTATCGAAAAATACTTTTATTTTACGCGCGATTATTTTCACGAAAGGTAGAAATACAAAACAAACGAAAAACACTG
The DNA here is from genome assembly GCA_964036235.1 of Heterorhabditis bacteriophora. Lineage (NCBI taxonomy): Eukaryota > Metazoa > Nematoda > Chromadorea > Rhabditida > Heterorhabditidae > Heterorhabditis > Heterorhabditis bacteriophora. The sequence continues at coordinate 758 of CAXIWP010000023.1, read as the reverse complement.
AAAAAAACATCCAATTGTATTCATACACGTATGTGGCCCTAAAGAGGGCCGTTGGGTTAGATTGTATACAGTTCAAGCACTTAAGCTCTCTCTCCTCGGATGCGTCGAGCTAGCTGGATGTCCTTGGGCATGATCGTCACACGTTTGGCATGAATAGCGCACAAGTTTGTATCCTCGAACAGTCCCACGAGATAGGCTTCAGATGCCTCCTGAAGAGCCATGACGGCAGACGACTGAAATCGTAGATCCGTCTTGAAATCCTGAGCGATTTCACGAACAAGTCGCTGGAAGGGCAGTTTACGAATCAGCAGCTCGGTCGACTTCTGGTAACGACGAATCTCACGTAGAGCCACAGTTCCGGGACGATAGCGATGAGGCTTCTTCACACCTCCGGTGGCAGGAGCTGACTTACGAGCGGCTTTAGTAGCCAACTGTTTTCGAGGAGCTTTTCCTCCGGTCGACTTGCGTGCGGTTTGCTTGGTTCGGGCCATAGTAGTGTGCTGGGTGAACAGTGCAATCGCCGGCACACTGTCACATTTATAAGGCCGTAGCGGGAGGGGGCGGGTCGCAAAATGGCGCCAAATTATTCGCACACATCAGTGTTTTAGATAGGTGAACGTTTACAGAATCTACACACCTCATCCATTTAACGCAACACAAAACAGTAATATGCCCATACACTTTTCAGCAGATAATCACATCTAATTATTGATGTGGCGTGAATATGGTGTTTTTTTAAATTGCCAACTGAAACAGCT